>OY992802.1:19062226-19175205 GCA_963921375.1 Tiliacea citrago
GTATGGGAGAATATGTTTGTCAACTACATTGTTAAGTAATACTCGTCCAACTAACATTTGCAGTGGGAATGTATGGGAGAATATGTTTGTCAACTACATTGTTAAGTAATACTCGTCCAACTAACATTTGCAGTGGGAATGTATGGGAGAATATGTTTGTCAACTACATTGTTAAGTAATACTCGTCCAACTAACATTTGCAGTGGGAATGTATGGGAGAATATGTTTGTCAACTACATTGTTAAGTAATACTCGTCCAACTAACATTTGCAGTGGGAATGTATGGGAGAATATGTTTGTCAACTACATTGTTAAGTAATACTCGTCCAACTAACATTTGCAGTGGGAATGTATGGGAGAATATGTTTGTCAACTACATTGTTAAG
Organism: Tiliacea citrago; assembly: GCA_963921375.1. NCBI lineage: Eukaryota > Metazoa > Arthropoda > Insecta > Lepidoptera > Noctuidae > Tiliacea > Tiliacea citrago. Next base: position 19,062,613 of record OY992802.1, read on the forward strand.
TAATACTCGTCCAACTAACATTTGCAGTGGGAATGTATGGGAGAATATGTTTGTCAACTACATTGTTAAGTAATACTCGTCCAACTAACATTTGCAGTGGGAATGTATGGGAGAATATGTTGTCAACTACATTGTTAAGTAATACTCGTCCAACTAACATTTGCAGTGGGAATGTATGGGAGAATATGTTTGTCAACTACATTGTTAAGTAATACTCGTCCAACTAACATTTGCAGTGGGAATGTATGGGAGAATATGTTTGTCAACTACATTGTTAAGTAATACTCGTCCAACTAACATTTGCAGTGGGAATGTATGGGAGAATATGTTTGTCAACTACATTGTTAAGTAATACTCGTCCAACTAACATTTGCAGTGGGAATGTATGGGAGAATATGTTTGTCAACTACATTGTTAAGTAATACTCGTCCAACTAACATTTGCAGTGGGAATGTATGGGAGAATATGTTTGTCAACTACATTGTTAAGTAATACTCGTCCAACTAACATTTGCAGTGGGAATGTATGGGAGAATATGTTTGTCAACTACATTGTTAAGTAATACTCGTCCAACTAACATTTGCAGTGGGAATGTATGGGAGAATATGTTTGTCAACTACATTGTTAAGTAATACTCGTCCAACTAACATTTGCAGTGGGAATGTATGGGAGAATATGTTTGTCAACTACATTGTTAAGTAATACTCGTCCAACTAACATTTGCAGTGGGAATGTATGGGAGAATATGTTTGTCAACTACATTGTTAAGTAATACTCGTCCAACTAACATTTGCAGTGGAATGTATGGGAGAATATGTTTGTCAACTACATTGTTAAGTAATACTCGTCCAACTAACATTTGCAGTGGGAATGTATGGGAGAATATGTTTGTCAACTACATTGTTAAGTAATACTCGTCCAACTAACATTTGCAGTGGGAATGTATGGGAGAATATGTTTGTCAACTACATTGTTAAGTAATACTCGTCCAACTAACATTTGCAGTGGGAATGTATGGGAGAATATGTTTGTCAACTACATTGTTAAGTAATACTCGTCCAACTAACATTTGCAGTGGGAATGTATGGGAGAATATGTTTGTCAACTACATTGTTAAGTAATACTCGTCCAACTAACATTTGCAGTGGGAATGTATGGGAGAATATGTTTGTCAACTACATTGTTAAGTAATACTCGTCCAACTAACATTTGCAGTGGGAATGTATGGGAGAATATGTTTGTCAACTACATTGTTAAGTAATACTCGTCCAACTAACATTTGCAGTGGGAATGTATGGGAGAATATGTTTGTCAACTACATTGTTAAGTAATACTCGTCCAACTAACATTTGCAGTGGGAATGTATGGGAGAATATGTTTGTCAACTACATTGTTAAGTAATACTCGTCCAACTAACATTTGCAGTGGGAATGTATGGGAGAATATGTTTGTCAACTACATTGTTAAGTAATACTCGTCCAACTAACATTTGCAGTGGGAATGTATGGGAGAATATGTTTGTCAACTACATTGTTAAGTAATACTCGTCCAACTAACATTTGCAGTGGGAATGTATGGGAGAATATGTTTGTCAACTACATTGTTAAGTAATACTCGTCCAACTAACATTTGCAGTGGGAATGTATGGGAGAATATGTTTGTCAACTACATTGTTAAGTAATACTCGTCCAACTAACATTTGCAGTGGGAATGTATGGGAGAATATGTTTGTCAACTACATTGTTAAGTAATACTCGTCCAACTAACATTTGCAGTGGGAATGTATGGGAGAATATGTTTGTCAACTACATTGTTAAGTAATACTCGCCAACTAACATTTGCAGTGGGAATGTATGGGAGAATATGTTTGTCAACTACATTGTTAAGTAATACTCGTCCAACTAACATTTGCAGTGGGAATGTATGGGAGAATATGTTTGTCAACTACATTGTTAAGTAATACTCGTCCAACTAACATTTGCAGTGGGAATGTATGGGAGAATATGTTTGTCAACTACATTGTTAAGTAATACTCGTCCAACTAACATTTGCAGTGGGAATGTATGGGAGAATATGTTTGTCAACTACATTGTTAAGTAATACTCGTCCAACTAACATTTGCAGTGGGAATGTATGGGAGAATATGTTTGTCAACTACATTGTTAAGTAATACTCGTCCAACTAACATTTGCAGTGGGAATGTATGGGAGAATATGTTTGTCAACTACATTGTTAAGTAATACTCGTCCAACTAACATTTGCAGTGGGAATGTATGGGAGAATATGTTTGTCAACTACATTGTTAAGTAATACTCGTCCAACTAACATTTGCAGTGGGAATGTATGGGAGAATATGTTTGTCAACTACATTGTTAAGTAATACTCGTCCAACTAACATTTGCAGTGGGAATGTATGGGAGAATATGTTTGTCAACTACATTGTTAAGTAATACTCGTCCAACTAACATTTGCAGTGGGAATGTATGGGAGAATATGTTTGTCAACTACATTGTTAAGTAATACTCGTCCAACTAACATTTGCAGTGGGAATGTATGGGAGAATATGTTTGTCAACTACATTGTTAAGTAATACTCGTCCAACTAACATTTGCAGTGGGAATGTATGGGAGAATATGTTTGTCAACTACATTGTTAAGTAATACTCGTCCAACTAACATTTGCAGTGGGAATGTATGGGAGAATATGTTTGTCAACTACATTGTTAAGTAATACTCGTCCAACTAACATTTGCAGTGGGAATGTATGGGAGAATATGTTTGTCAACTACATTGTTAAGTAATACTCGTCCAACTAACATTTGCAGTGGGAATGTATGGGAGAATATGTTTGTCAACTACATTGTTAAGTAATACTCGTCCAACTAACATTTGCAGTGGGAATGTATGGGAGAATATGTTTGTCAACTACATTGTTAAGTAATACTCGTCCAACTAACATTTGCAGTGGGAATGTATGGGAGAATATGTTTGTCAACTACATTGTTAAGTAATACTCGTCCAACTAACATTTGCAGTGGGAATGTATGGGAGAATATGTTTGTCAACTACATTGTTAAGTAATACTCGTCCAACTAACATTTGCAGTGGGAATGTATGGGAGAATATGTTTGTCAACTACATTGTTAAGTAATACTCGTCCAACTAACATTTGCAGTGGGAATGTATGGGAGAATATGTTTGTCAACTACATTGTTAAGTAATACTCGTCCAACTAACATTTGCAGTGGGAATGTATGGGAGAATATGTTTGTCAACTACATTGTTAAGTAATACTCGTCCAACTAACATTTGCAGTGGGAATGTATGGGAGAATATGTTTGTCAACTACATTGTTAAGTAATACTCGTCCAACTAACATTTGCAGTGGGAATGTATGGGAGAATATGTTTGTCAACTACATTGTTAAGTAATACTCGTCCAACTAACATTTGCAGTGGGAATGTATGGGAGAATATGTTTGTCAACTACATTGTTAAGTAATACTCGTCCAACTAACATTTGCAGTGGGAATGTATGGGAGAATATGTTTGTCAACTACATTGTTAAGTAATACTCGTCCAACTAACATTTGCAGTGGGAATGTATGGGAGAATATGTTTGTCAACTACATTGTTAAGTAATACTCGTCCAACTAACATTTGCAGTGGGAATGTATGGGAGAATATGTTTGTCAACTACATTGTTAAGTAATACTCGTCCAACTAACATTTGCAGTGGGAATGTATGGGAGAATATGTTTGTCAACTACATTGTTAAGTAATACTCGTCCAACTAACATTTGCAGTGGGAATGTATGGGAGAATATGTTTGTCAACTACATTGTTAAGTAATACTCGTCCAACTAACATTTGCAGTGGGAATGTATGGGAGAATATGTTTGTCAACTACATTGTTAAGTAATACTCGTCCAACTAACATTTGCAGTGGGAATGTATGGGAGAATATGTTTGTCAACTACATTGTTAAGTAATACTCGTCCAACTAACATTTGCAGTGGGAATGTATGGGAGAATATGTTTGTCAACTACATTGTTAAGTAATACTCGTCCAACTAACATTTGCAGTGGGAATGTATGGGAGAATATGTTTGTCAACTACATTGTTAAGTAATACTCGTCCAACTAACATTTGCAGTGGGAATGTATGGGAGAATATGTTTGTCAACTACATTGTTAAGTAATACTCGTCCAACTAACATTTGCAGTGGGAATGTATGGGAGAATATGTTTGTCAACTACATTGTTAAGTAATACTCGTCCAACTAACATTTGCAGTGGGAATGTATGGGAGAATATGTTTGTCAACTACATTGTTAAGTAATACTCGTCCAACTAACATTTGCAGTGGGAATGTATGGGAGAATATGTTTGTCAACTACATTGTTAAGTAATACTCGTCCAACTAACATTTGCAGTGGGAATGTATGGGAGAATATGTTTGTCAACTACATTGTTAAGTAATACTCGTCCAACTAACATTTGCAGTGGGAATGTATGGGAGAATATGTTTGTCAACTACATTGTTAAGTAATACTCGTCCAACTAACATTTGCAGTGGGAATGTATGGGAGAATATGTTTGTCAACTACATTGTTAAGTAATACTCGTCCAACTAACATTTGCAGTGGGAATGTATGGGAGAATATGTTTGTCAACTACATTGTTAAGTAATACTCGTCCAACTAACATTTGCAGTGGGAATGTATGGGAGAATATGTTTGTCAACTACATTGTTAAGTAATACTCGTCCAACTAACATTTGCAGTGGGAATGTATGGGAGAATATGTTTGTCAACTACATTGTTAAGTAATACTCGTCCAACTAACATTTGCAGTGGGAATGTATGGGAGAATATGTTTGTCAACTACATTGTTAAGTAATACTCGTCCAACTAACATTTGCAGTGGGAATGTATGGGAGAATATGTTTGTCAACTACATTGTTAAGTAATACTCGTCCAACTAACATTTGCAGTGGGAATGTATGGGAGAATATGTTTGTCAACTACATTGTTAAGTAATACTCGTCCAACTAACATTTGCAGTGGGAATGTATGGGAGAATATGTTTGTCAACTACATTGTTAAGTAATACTCGTCCAACTAACATTTGCAGTGGGAATGTATGGGAGAATATGTTTGTCAACTACATTGTTAAGTAATACTCGTCCAACTAACATTTGCAGTGGGAATGTATGGGAGAATATGTTTGTCAACTACATTGTTAAGTAATACTCGTCCAACTAACATTTGCAGTGGGAATGTATGGGAGAATATGTTTGTCAACTACATTGTTAAGTAATACTCGTCCAACTAACATTTGCAGTGGGAATGTATGGGAGAATATGTTTGTCAACTACATTGTTAAGTAATACTCGTCCAACTAACATTTGCAGTGGGAATGTATGGGAGAATATGTTTGTCAACTACATTGTTAAGTAATACTCGTCCAACTAACATTTGCAGTGGGAATGTATGGGAGAATATGTTTGTCAACTACATTGTTAAGTAATACTCGTCCAACTAACATTTGCAGTGGGAATGTATGGGAGAATATGTTTGTCAACTACATTGTTAAGTAATACTCGTCCAACTAACATTTGCAGTGGGAATGTATGGGAGAATATGTTTGTCAACTACATTGTTAAGTAATACTCGTCCAACTAACATTTGCAGTGGGAATGTATGGGAGAATATGTTTGTCAACTACATTGTTAAGTAATACTCGTCCAACTAACATTTGCAGTGGGAATGTATGGGAGAATATGTTTGTCAACTACATTGTTAAGTAATACTCGTCCAACTAACATTTGCAGTGGGAATGTATGGGAGAATATGTTTGTCAACTACATTGTTAAGTAATACTCGTCCAACTAACATTTGCAGTGGGAATGTATGGGAGAATATGTTTGTCAACTACATTGTTAAGTAATACTCGTCCAACTAACATTTGCAGTGGGAATGTATGGGAGAATATGTTTGTCAACTACATTGTTAAGTAATACTCGTCCAACTAACATTTGCAGTGGGAATGTATGGGAGAATATGTTTGTCAACTACATTGTTAAGTAATACTCGTCCAACTAACATTTGCAGTGGGAATGTATGGGAGAATATGTTTGTCAACTACATTGTTAAGTAATACTCGTCCAACTAACATTTGCAGTGGGAATGTATGGGAGAATATGTTTGTCAACTACATTGTTAAGTAATACTCGTCCAACTAACATTTGCAGTGGGAATGTATGGGAGAATATGTTTGTCAACTACATTGTTAAGTAATACTCGTCCAACTAACATTTGCAGTGGGAATGTATGGGAGAATATGTTTGTCAACTACATTGTTAAGTAATACTCGTCCAACTAACATTTGCAGTGGGAATGTATGGGAGAATATGTTTGTCAACTACATTGTTAAGTAATACTCGTCCAACTAACATTTGCAGTGGGAATGTATGGGAGAATATGTTTGTCAACTACATTGTTAAGTAATACTCGTCCAACTAACATTTGCAGTGGGAATGTATGGGAGAATATGTTTGTCAACTACATTGTTAAGTAATACTCGTCCAACTAACATTTGCAGTGGGAATGTATGGGAGAATATGTTTGTCAACTACATTGTTAAGTAATACTCGTCCAACTAACATTTGCAGTGGGAATGTATGGGAGAATATGTTTGTCAACTACATTGTTAAGTAATACTCGTCCAACTAACATTTGCAGTGGGAATGTATGGGAGAATATGTTTGTCAACTACATTGTTAAGTAATACTCGTCCAACTAACATTTGCAGTGGGAATGTATGGGAGAATATGTTTGTCAACTACATTGTTAAGTAATACTCGTCCAACTAACATTTGCAGTGGGAATGTATGGGAGAATATGTTTGTCAACTACATTGTTAAGTAATACTCGTCCAACTAACATTTGCAGTGGGAATGTATGGGAGAATATGTTTGTCAACTACATTGTTAAGTAATACTCGTCCAACTAACATTTGCAGTGGGAATGTATGGGAGAATATGTTTGTCAACTACATTGTTAAGTAATACTCGTCCAACTAACATTTGCAGTGGGAATGTATGGGAGAATATGTTTGTCAACTACATTGTTAAGTAATACTCGTCCAACTAACATTTGCAGTGGGAATGTATGGGAGAATATGTTTGTCAACTACATTGTTAAGTAATACTCGTCCAACTAACATTTGCAGTGGGAATGTATGGGAGAATATGTTTGTCAACTACATTGTTAAGTAATACTCGTCCAACTAACATTTGCAGTGGGAATGTATGGGAGAATATGTTTGTCAACTACATTGTTAAGTAATACTCGTCCAACTAACATTTGCAGTGGGAATGTATGGGAGAATATGTTTGTCAACTACATTGTTAAGTAATACTCGTCCAACTAACATTTGCAGTGGGAATGTATGGGAGAATATGTTTGTCAACTACATTGTTAAGTAATACTCGTCCAACTAACATTTGCAGTGGGAATGTATGGGAGAATATGTTTGTCAACTACATTGTTAAGTAATACTCGTCCAACTAACATTTGCAGTGGGAATGTATGGGAGAATATGTTTGTCAACTACATTGTTAAGTAATACTCGTCCAACTAACATTTGCAGTGGGAATGTATGGGAGAATATGTTTGTCAACTACATTGTTAAGTAATACTCGTCCAACTAACATTTGCAGTGGGAATGTATGGGAGAATATGTTTGTCAACTACATTGTTAAGTAATACTCGTCCAACTAACATTTGCAGTGGGAATGTATGGGAGAATATGTTTGTCAACTACATTGTTAAGTAATACTCGTCCAACTAACATTTGCAGTGGGAATGTATGGGAGAATATGTTTGTCAACTACATTGTTAAGTAATACTCGTCCAACTAACATTTGCAGTGGGAATGTATGGGAGAATATGTTTGTCAACTACATTGTTAAGTAATACTCGTCCAACTAACATTTGCAGTGGGAATGTATGGGAGAATATGTTTGTCAACTACATTGTTAAGTAATACTCGTCCAACTAACATTTGCAGTGGGAATGTATGGGAGAATATGTTTGTCAACTACATTGTTAAGTAATACTCGTCCAACTAACATTTGCAGTGGGAATGTATGGGAGAATATGTTTGTCAACTACATTGTTAAGTAATACTCGTCCAACTAACATTTGCAGTGGGAATGTATGGGAGAATATGTTTGTCAACTACATTGTTAAGTAATACTCGTCCAACTAACATTTGCAGTGGGAATGTATGGGAGAATATGTTTGTCAACTACATTGTTAAGTAATACTCGTCCAACTAACATTTGCAGTGGGAATGTATGGGAGAATATGTTTGTCAACTACATTGTTAAGTAATACTCGTCCAACTAACATTTGCAGTGGGAATGTATGGGAGAATATGTTTGTCAACTACATTGTTAAGTAATACTCGTCCAACTAACATTTGCAGTGGGAATGTATGGGAGAATATGTTTGTCAACTACATTGTTAAGTAATACTCGTCCAACTAACATTTGCAGTGGGAATGTATGGGAGAATATGTTTGTCAACTACATTGTTAAGTAATACTCGTCCAACTAACATTTGCAGTGGGAATGTATGGGAGAATATGTTTGTCAACTACATTGTTAAGTAATACTCGTCCAACTAACATTTGCAGTGGGAATGTATGGGAGAATATGTTTGTCAACTACATTGTTAAGTAATACTCGTCCAACTAACATTTGCAGTGGGAATGTATGGGAGAATATGTTTGTCAACTACATTGTTAAGTAATACTCGTCCAACTAACATTTGCAGTGGGAATGTATGGGAGAATATGTTTGTCAACTACATTGTTAAGTAATACTCGTCCAACTAACATTTGCAGTGGGAATGTATGGGAGAATATGTTTGTCAACTACATTGTTAAGTAATACTCGTCCAACTAACATTTGCAGTGGGAATGTATGGGAGAATATGTTTGTCAACTACATTGTTAAGTAATACTCGTCCAACTAACATTTGCAGTGGGAATGTATGGGAGAATATGTTTGTCAACTACATTGTTAAGTAATACTCGTCCAACTAACATTTGCAGTGGGAATGTATGGGAGAATATGTTTGTCAACTACATTGTTAAGTAATACTCGTCCAACTAACATTTGCAGTGGGAATGTATGGGAGAATATGTTTGTCAACTACATTGTTAAGTAATACTCGTCCAACTAACATTTGCAGTGGGAATGTATGGGAGAATATGTTTGTCAACTACATTGTTAAGTAATACTCGTCCAACTAACATTTGCAGTGGGAATGTATGGGAGAATATGTTTGTCAACTACATTGTTAAGTAATACTCGTCCAACTAACATTTGCAGTGGGAATGTATGGGAGAATATGTTTGTCAACTACATTGTTAAGTAATACTCGTCCAACTAACATTTGCAGTGGGAATGTATGGGAGAATATGTTTGTCAACTACATTGTTAAGTAATACTCGTCCAACTAACATTTGCAGTGGGAATGTATGGGAGAATATGTTTGTCAACTACATTGTTAAGTAATACTCGTCCAACTAACATTTGCAGTGGGAATGTATGGGAGAATATGTTTGTCAACTACATTGTTAAGTAATACTCGTCCAACTAACATTTGCAGTGGGAATGTATGGGAGAATATGTTTGTCAACTACATTGTTAAGTAATACTCGTCCAACTAACATTTGCAGTGGGAATGTATGGGAGAATATGTTTGTCAACTACATTGTTAAGTAATACTCGTCCAACTAACATTTGCAGTGGGAATGTATGGGAGAATATGTTTGTCAACTACATTGTTAAGTAATACTCGTCCAACTAACATTTGCAGTGGGAATGTATGGGAGAATATGTTTGTCAACTACATTGTTAAGTAATACTCGTCCAACTAACATTTGCAGTGGGAATGTATGGGAGAATATGTTTGTCAACTACATTGTTAAGTAATACTCGTCCAACTAACATTTGCAGTGGGAATGTATGGGAGAATATGTTTGTCAACTACATTGTTAAGTAATACTCGTCCAACTAACATTTGCAGTGGGAATGTATGGGAGAATATGTTTGTCAACTACATTGTTAAGTAATACTCGTCCAACTAACATTTGCAGTGGGAATGTATGGGAGAATATGTTTGTCAACTACATTGTTAAGTAATACTCGTCCAACTAACATTTGCAGTGGGAATGTATGGGAGAATATGTTTGTCAACTACATTGTTAAGTAATACTCGTCCAACTAACATTTGCAGTGGGAATGTATGGGAGAATATGTTTGTCAACTACATTGTTAAGTAATACTCGTCCAACTAACATTTGCAGTGGGAATGTATGGGAGAATATGTTTGTCAACTACATTGTTAAGTAATACTCGTCCAACTAACATTTGCAGTGGGAATGTATGGGAGAATATGTTTGTCAACTACATTGTTAAGTAATACTCGTCCAACTAACATTTGCAGTGGGAATGTATGGGAGAATATGTTTGTCAACTACATTGTTAAGTAATACTCGTCCAACTAACATTTGCAGTGGGAATGTATGGGAGAATATGTTTGTCAACTACATTGTTAAGTAATACTCGTCCAACTAACATTTGCAGTGGGAATGTATGGGAGAATATGTTTGTCAACTACATTGTTAAGTAATACTCGTCCAACTAACATTTGCAGTGGGAATGTATGGGAGAATATGTTTGTCAACTACATTGTTAAGTAATACTCGTCCAACTAACATTTGCAGTGGGAATGTATGGGAGAATATGTTTGTCAACTACATTGTTAAGTAATACTCGTCCAACTAACATTTGCAGTGGGAATGTATGGGAGAATATGTTTGTCAACTACATTGTTAAGTAATACTCGTCCAACTAACATTTGCAGTGGGAATGTATGGGAGAATATGTTTGTCAACTACATTGTTAAGTAATACTCGTCCAACTAACATTTGCAGTGGGAATGTATGGGAGAATATGTTTGTCAACTACATTGTTAAGTAATACTCGTCCAACTAACATTTGCAGTGGGAATGTATGGGAGAATATGTTTGTCAACTACATTGTTAAGTAATACTCGTCCAACTAACATTTGCAGTGGGAATGTATGGGAGAATATGTTTGTCAACTACATTGTTAAGTAATACTCGTCCAACTAACATTTGCAGTGGGAATGTATGGGAGAATATGTTTGTCAACTACATTGTTAAGTAATACTCGTCCAACTAACATTTGCAGTGGGAATGTATGGGAGAATATGTTTGTCAACTACATTGTTAAGTAATACTCGTCCAACTAACATTTGCAGTGGGAATGTATGGGAGAATATGTTTGTCAACTACATTGTTAAGTAATACTCGTCCAACTAACATTTGCAGTGGGAATGTATGGGAGAATATGTTTGTCAACTACATTGTTAAGTAATACTCGTCCAACTAACATTTGCAGTGGGAATGTATGGGAGAATATGTTTGTCAACTACATTGTTAAGTAATACTCGTCCAACTAACATTTGCAGTGGGAATGTATGGGAGAATATGTTTGTCAACTACATTGTTAAGTAATACTCGTCCAACTAACATTTGCAGTGGGAATGTATGGGAGAATATGTTTGTCAACTACATTGTTAAGTAATACTCGTCCAACTAACATTTGCAGTGGGAATGTATGGGAGAATATGTTTGTCAACTACATTGTTAAGTAATACTCGTCCAACTAACATTTGCAGTGGGAATGTATGGGAGAATATGTTTGTCAACTACATTGTTAAGTAATACTCGTCCAACTAACATTTGCAGTGGGAATGTATGGGAGAATATGTTTGTCAACTACATTGTTAAGTAATACTCGTCCAACTAACATTTGCAGTGGGAATGTATGGGAGAATATGTTTGTCAACTACATTGTTAAGTAATACTCGTCCAACTAACATTTGCAGTGGGAATGTATGGGAGAATATGTTTGTCAACTACATTGTTAAGTAATACTCGTCCAACTAACATTTGCAGTGGGAATGTATGGGAGAATATGTTTGTCAACTACATTGTTAAGTAATACTCGTCCAACTAACATTTGCAGTGGGAATGTATGGGAGAATATGTTTGTCAACTACATTGTTAAGTAATACTCGTCCAACTAACATTTGCAGTGGGAATGTATGGGAGAATATGTTTGTCAACTACATTGTTAAGTAATACTCGTCCAACTAACATTTGCAGTGGGAATGTATGGGAGAATATGTTTGTCAACTACATTGTTAAGTAATACTCGTCCAACTAACATTTGCAGTGGGAATGTATGGGAGAATATGTTTGTCAACTACATTGTTAAGTAATACTCGTCCAACTAACATTTGCAGTGGGAATGTATGGGAGAATATGTTTGTCAACTACATTGTTAAGTAATACTCGTCCAACTAACATTTGCAGTGGGAATGTATGGGAGAATATGTTTGTCAACTACATTGTTAAGTAATACTCGTCCAACTAACATTTGCAGTGGGAATGTATGGGAGAATATGTTTGTCAACTACATTGTTAAGTAATACTCGTCCAACTAACATTTGCAGTGGGAATGTATGGGAGAATATGTTTGTCAACTACATTGTTAAGTAATACTCGTCCAACTAACATTTGCAGTGGGAATGTATGGGAGAATATGTTTGTCAACTACATTGTTAAGTAATACTCGTCCAACTAACATTTGCAGTGGGAATGTATGGGAGAATATGTTTGTCAACTACATTGTTAAGTAATACTCGTCCAACTAACATTTGCAGTGGGAATGTATGGGAGAATATGTTTGTCAACTACATTGTTAAGTAATACTCGTCCAACTAACATTTGCAGTGGGAATGTATGGGAGAATATGTTTGTCAACTACATTGTTAAGTAATACTCGTCCAACTAACATTTGCAGTGGGAATGTATGGGAGAATATGTTTGTCAACTACATTGTTAAGTAATACTCGTCCAACTAACATTTGCAGTGGGAATGTATGGGAGAATATGTTTGTCAACTACATTGTTAAGTAATACTCGTCCAACTAACATTTGCAGTGGGAATGTATGGGAGAATATGTTTGTCAACTACATTGTTAAGTAATACTCGTCCAACTAACATTTGCAGTGGGAATGTATGGGAGAATATGTTTGTCAACTACATTGTTAAGTAATACTCGTCCAACTAACATTTGCAGTGGGAATGTATGGGAGAATATGTTTGTCAACTACATTGTTAAGTAATACTCGTCCAACTAACATTTGCAGTGGGAATGTATGGGAGAATATGTTTGTCAACTACATTGTTAAGTAATACTCGTCCAACTAACATTTGCAGTGGGAATGTATGGGAGAATATGTTTGTCAACTACATTGTTAAGTAATACTCGTCCAACTAACATTTGCAGTGGGAATGTATGGGAGAATATGTTTGTCAACTACATTGTTAAGTTCGTTCTTGTGATAACATCCGAACTACAGAACCCTTCATTGTGCGTGGTTTGACACGCATTTGGCCGGTTTTTATTCTTGGGTGACACAATTATGCGCACCGGGTGTCACCCATGCTAGCTACGCTACTGCTGCGATGTTATATTACTTAGGAGAACTTACTTCGGACGATCTTACGGCAATAACCAAGTACTTACATCGATTTTCGATGTAGTCTTTGCAGTAACAAGACGTCGATTGAACAAGTCTTCGCAGTATGATATTTACGCAGTAAAATCGTTCGCAGTACAGTTTTTCGATGTAACGAAATATCGCAGTAACAAGACTTCGATTTAACAAGGCGTCGCAGTATAGAGATGTCGTTGAAAGGTTTTCGAAGAAACAAAATTCGATGATACGAGTACGGCTATCGCACTCAAGTAGGAATTCCCTAATTACATGAGTACACTTATTCCATGCTATTATAAACTACTTACTAATTCCATGCTATTATAAACTACTTACTAATTCCACGCAATTATAAAGTACTTACTTATTCCATGCTCAAAATGTCACTTCGTGTTACACACTTCCGTCCCTTTTCACGAAATCACTCCCACAGACAGCGAAAGGAAAGGTGTTACTAATCAAAAAAATCAAAATAAGAATATTTTGTTTCACATAAACCTACATGGGCACTTATGAATCGTCAGAAGCTAGGTCATCATTCATCATTTCAGCCGAAAGATGTCCACTGCTGGACATAGGCCTCCCCCAAAGGGTGCGGCGGGTTTGCGATCGCAGTATGGTGTTAAAATGCATAGAGAAGGCTGCTGCCCATTCTCTAGTAAGTCCCTTAGTCGCCTTTTACGACACCCACGTGAAGAAATAGCATTGTGCTATTCTTTACGTACGGCACTACACAGAAGCTAGGTGCACGGTTCCAATTGGTCGTTTCCTATGGAGAAGCGGCATCAACATCGCCACATGCGAACTACGCGTCACACTGACGTCACGCAAAATCCTGCATCGCGCAAGCAGAGTTTACCGCGCATCTAGCATATATATGTTACCGGCCAAACCCGGTTTCAGGACAAACTAGTTTTGCTTAGGCTAAACTAGTTCGTCCTATACACAATCGGATGAACTGGTATAGCCTAGGCCAAACTAGTTCATCCTAAGACCAATAGGACAAATCAGTTTAGGCTAGGCCAAACTAGTTCATCCTAATATAAGCACGCACACACCCAGGATAAACTAGTTTGGCCTAGTCTAAACTAATTTTGCCAAGTCGAAAGTAATTCAGCGAACATGTCAGGACTTGTACATGCGGGAATTCCCCAGTTTCGCCCGGCGCACGGTGGATCGAAAATCGGCTGTAGAAGACATAAGATCTCGATGTCTTAAATGTTATTTTTTTGCTGGAAATGACTTCTGCCGATCATTACTGTTCTATAAAATGTCATATGAAGTAATTGTGTGCACAAATGGAAGAGTTATAATTTTTATAAGAAAAAAATGTATGGAGCTGACATGAAAAATGAGGATATCTCTGGAATCGCTAGGATAGCTATTATATCCTTGCACACTGTTATAGTACTATTTATTTGTGAATTTTTGACATACTTAATATTGCGCCATCACTTGCGATTTTTTTTTTAAAAATTGTCAAAATTAAAAAATAAAAATGTTTATGATATGTACATTTTAATGCTTAAATATGGCTATACCAAGTGTAACTTACAATATTTTTTATGCTTAGACCAAAACATTCTAAGAAATCACAAAGTCGTACTACCTACTTATTTGGAATGACATGGTGAATTACATATGTAATCTTGTCTAACGCCTCAAGTCCACATTAGCTAATGATTAATAAAACTTAATACCTATATACCTGTTAAAAGGATACGTACCACAATGAGGGTAATTAGATAAACGTGATCATTAGTCAATAACAATAAATGGTAAACTATTGTATGATTAAAAATAAAAGCAAATTATTAAAAAAAAATATTAACTTAACCTAACCTAACATAAACAATAAAAGTTAACTTATTTTATACTTCGTCACCATCAGAATCCACTTCAGAATCAGGCTCTACAATAGATATAACTTCTAATAACTCTGTCGGAGCTTCCTGATCCTGAAGTTTCAGTAGTTCTACTGTTTCCTTAAAGTATGTCTGCCTCTTGTGGGCATTTAATTTTGGTCTTGTGGAAGAAATTAGAGGATCAGAAGAGACGATAAGCATATTGAGGATATCCTCGTTTGATGCTTGTCTACTATTTTTCTTCGAATGGTGTTCTCTGAACCTCCTAAAGTCTTTGTTTCGGGCCTCTGAAGCTTCTTCCGAAAGACTTCCAATTGGTACAATAGCATTTTCTGCAATTATGTCCCCTCCGTGAATCAACAATTTGTGGACGGTTGATGACATGTAGTACCAATCGTACAGTTCCACGTATTTTTCAGCGGTTGTTCTAGCGTATTCTTTAAATTTCGGCACGTCTACAATCTCTCCAGATGTGATAGCTTGCAGAATCACAGCAAATCTGCGTATTAGGTCTTCATCTAATCCAGTGATCGCTGCAGTTTTATCAGGAAATTCAAAAAACCGCCTTGCTGTGTTCCCGTCGTTAGTTGTGCCTGATCCTTGCTTAACGATGTCAATCAAAAGGTTGAGATCATCTTTGAATCGATCTTGAATGAGTTTTTTTCGTGAATGCAATAACTCTTGATGACCTTCTCCTCTTGCAGACCACTTTTTGAAGTCGAGACGATACGCTATGTGTAGAAGAGATTCCATCACATTAATGCGGGCATGAAGTGATGATAATCCAGCCATATTTAAGCATTAAAATGTACATATCATAAACATTTTTTATTTTTGTCGATTTTTTTTTAAAAAATCGCAAGTGATGGCGCAATATTAAGTATGTCAAAAATTCACAAATAAATATTACTATAACAGTGTGCAAGGATATAATGGCTATCCTAGCGATTCCAGAGATATCCTCATTTTTCATGTCAGCTCCATACATTTTTTTCTTATAAAAATTATAACTCTTCCATTTGTGCACACAATTACTTCATATGACATTTTATAGAACAGTAATGATCGGCAGAAGTCATTGCCAGCAAAAAAAATGACATTAATATTACATCACTAAGTTTTTTCCAAGCCTCTACCTCTTCAATCAGCAGAACCGATGAAGGGTACTTCATTCTCTTCATAATTATTGTTTTGTGCGCAAAGGTCAAGGTTCGCATGCTTCCACTAGACATCGAGATCCTATGTCTTCTACAGCCGATTTTCGATCCACCGTGCGGCGCCGCTCTTCGCTCGCCCGTACGTCGCCGCGTCGCTTTAAACACTCACTTTGCTTCTAGGTGCCAGCCGTGCGTAACGTATTTAGTGATTTTTATGTTTAGTTTAGTGGCTGCAGTTTAAAAATAAAGGTTTAAGACCTTAATAAAGGTTTAAAAATAAAGGTCTTAAAGTTGCTAGTTTATTTCTTTTTCACTATGGATGAACCTACTTCAAGTCGACAAGCAGATCAAAAACAATGAAGGGAAAAGTTTTTGACGGAAGTTTTACAAAGTGAAAATAAAAACTCATCTCACTACAATGTGTTATCATCAGACCAATATTTGGAACTCGTTGAACAAGTTGAAGATGCAGAGAAATGTGAAAAGAAGACATCATTACAACGAAGAAGATTGAAACGATTTGCTGTGCTAAAAATCGGGGATGTGAAAAAATTGATTGCGCGAACTGAAGGTAATATAAAATATCTTTCATCCGATGAACTTTATGATGTTATTGACGCAGCTCATGTGGCTGTCGGCCACGGTGGCCGTGACAGAATGTTAGCCGAGACATCAAAAAAATATGCCAATATTACAAAAGAAATGATAAACCTCTATTTATCTATGTGTAGTGTCTGTCATCAAAAGTAAACAAAGAAGAAAAGGGAATTAGTTTCTAAGCCTATTCTACATTCGGAAATCAATAGTAGGTGCCAAGTGGATCTAATCGATTTTCTGACACAACCAGATGGAAATTTTAAATTTATTATGGTTTACCAAGACCATCTAACGAAATTTGTTTTGCTTCGCGCATTACAATCTAAGAGAGCGACAGAAGTAGCCTACCAGTTGAATGATATATTCCTAACTGTAGGAGCGCCGTGCATTCTACAATCTGACAACGGTAGGGAATTTGTCAATAATGTCATAAGTGAGGTAGCTAGTCTTTGGATAGAACTCAAAATTGTGCACGGAAAACCAAGGCACAGTCAAAGTCAGGGATCCGTTGAACGTGCAAATCAAGGTATTGAGAATATGATAGGTTCTATAGGACCATTCAGGGATAAAACAATCGCCTTACAAAGCATTATTTGGAATAGAACCCAGAGTGGGACTTTCGACTTCCTCTTTGCCGGAAGAAATCATAAAAGATATTCAGGATGAAGAAGACTTGAAAAAGGGAATCGAAGAAGATTGCAATGTTAATCTGACAGAAGACAGTGATGATAACGTTGAAGAAGTAAGTAACCAAGACGAAGTTTGTTCATCTGAAAATGAAATTCAGAAAGCTAGAAAAACTGCAGCAGAAAATCTTGTTAAACAAGCATAGAAAATGAAAGCTATTTCTGACCAGTCTCATCCACCTGCCAACATTGGAGATAATGTGACTATACCGATTCCAGATTTAACAGGGTTAACAAAGGCAAAGGTGATCTGAGAAACATCATTGGAGTTATTCTTCAGACAAATGACGAAGCTTTTTACAAAGTTGGCACCAAACATGGTGTACTTGAGAAACTATACTGCAGGTTTTGTTTTTTCTTACTAAATTATTTATCTTTCTTTTTGGAGCATTCATATTCTAAAGTAATATGTTTTCTTTCAGATCAGAATTTGACGTTTGCAATCAAGCTTTTTTAGAAGTTGCAGATGTGAACCAAGGCTCTGAAATATCATTAAGGACTGCAGCTACAAGACATTCAGTTGGATGAGATGCAGTTGCAACAAAAACTGTTCCACGAACAGATGCAAATGCAAGAAAGCAATGATACTTTGCAATTCTAAGTGCCACCAAAGCAAACCGTGTAAAAATAAATAATTAAGGTATATAAAATTTTTGACAGCTCGAAGTGTAGGTTGTTATAATAATCGATTCTATGATTGTTTGTATTACCAATTATCCATTAGTTTTAACGACAAATCTTAATAATTTTAATAAGTATGATTATTTTTCCAATTACGGAGTATTTTTTGTTCAGTTTACTTGATTCCAATTAGTACATTAAGATTTTGACAGCTCGAAGTGAAGTAATAATAATCGATACTGTGATTGTTTGTATTAGGTACCATAATTGTTAGTACCATTAGTTTTAACGACAAAATATTATATTTTAATAAATAAGATTATTTTCCAATTACGGAGTATCTTATTTTACCAATAATAATTAAAATTTAATAAAATACCAATTTATTTTGCCTTTCCAGGTATTCTAAAATGTTTAGACAAGGCCATACCAGTTTATCCTGGGTGTGTGCGTGCTTATATTAGGATGAACTAGTTTGGCCTAGCCTAAACTGATTTGTCCTATTGGTCTTAGGATGAACTAGTTTGGCCTAGGCTATACCAGTTCATCAGATTGTGTATAGGACGAACTAGTTTAGCCTAGGCAAAACTAGTTTGTCCTGAAATCGGGTTTGGCCGGTAACATATACAACGTCCCGACATCAACCGTCGGGCTGTTGCCCACCGGTCATCACCCGTCTGGTCGGAGGATCCTCCCTTTTCAGTAGAGGATGAGTGAACTTTACACCCTGTTCCTCATACCTCTGTACGGTTACCCTTTTAAAAATAATTGGCTTTCACAATGGTTTCAAATTACAGTATTAACAGTTATGGAAGGACAGTCATGCATCGGATGGGATGTCAGTTCACTAGAAGTTCACTTCACCTAAGTTTTCACGGTTAGATTTGTACAGAATTCACCGGCTGCCGTTCGTCTTGTGTGTACAATAATTAAAAAATATCTATTTATCCAATTATTCAATCAAATGAAACGCAAAAAAATACTTTTAGTCCTGCACAATGTTGATCTCACAAAGAGATTTAAGAGAGATACTATAGAGAGGCCATCAGAAGTAATGACATAGAAAAATTGTGATCCCATGTCTCAGTGACGCTGTCTAGCGTATTAAAGCAAAATTCAGTAAAAGCTAAGTTTGATAATACCATATTGAACAATTAGGCAATAATTTAAACTTCGAAAATAATAATCTTTTGGTGGACACGACCACTTGACATGCAGGCGTATCTACCACACTGAGCGACTTTTGCCCAATAGGACAAATGTATCGGATTACGATATTGTTCGCTACATGGCGTCTATTGTTAAGTAGGTAAATAATTTAATTTCTTTGGTCTTACATAAAGCTAGCACCCTAAGGTAACCCACTATATTACATCAATCACAATTTGAATGATTTTGAAGTATATTGCTAATCCATTGCTTCGTTGCTTCGTATGTTCGGAAAATTTGTCTGCTCAACAACGTAAATAACGCAATGAATGTTGCTGAACTGTCAAAATGAAACCCATTGCTACTTATAGTGTGTTAGAGATTAACTACGATAACATGGCTCGCCCCTCCAAATTACTGTTTCCATGTGTGTATTCACATCCTTACGAAAGAGTTTGTATGTAATTGTAAGTAATCGTAATATCTCACTTATTACCAGATTTGTTGGTCAACTAATCATAACTAGCGGATCACGCAAGACAACGCACGTGCCGTTTTCATAGAGGACGTTAGTGCAGCGTCATACTAATAATAATGAGCGATTAAAGACACCACTAGTCGAGCAAGAAATCCGTGATTTGTTCGACGGTCGTCTCATTACGCACACATGCGTACAAATACTTTCAAACGTTTCGAATTTTGGAGGGGCGGGCTATATTATCGTAGAACAGTTAATCTCTACGCAATACCCTGCAGGTGTGTCCCATGGAAAAGTGTCAGCGTATGCAAGTAGATTCCTTCATGAGGACCTTGCCACCTTATATGAGAGCCAATCCTTTCACGCACTTCGAGCAGACCTTCGAACAGTATGAGACTTGCACACCAGGTAAAACTCATCTTATTATCTTTTATCATCATCTGCCTAGCCTTTTCCCAACTATTTACTGCATTCCAAACTGTGAACAAAACTACGTAACCCTGGGGGTCTACTCCGAAGTATCGAACGAATGTTCGGCCGTTTTATAACTTCCACAGTTTCCTTTTTGGACTTTGAGTCCTTACCCGACTTCAAGTCACATTTTTGACTTTGGCTTCTCTTCGACAGTTTTTTTTTTTTGCTTCGCCGTAGTCAAGAAACGGCCGAACATTCGGCCGATACTTCGGATTTATGTTCAGAACAGACCCCCTGAATTTAAATAAATTTTATACTTAGGTACTTTTTTTTTAAATTCCTAATTTCAAAAAAATAATTACTCATAAGATTTGCTGAAGGAAGTATAAAAAAAAAAAAACACTTCATTATAAACCAGCTGTTTGTGCCTGGCGTCGCCCGGGTGAATTACATGTCTCTATATCCTTTCCGACCTTTCCGGTTGATTTTCAGAAAATTTTCTTTCATACAAACCTTGTCCTGTAAATTACAAACACTACAAAAAATGGGTTGTCTCTAAAGTCGGTTTACTGACGATAGTTGAACGTGACAACGTCATAAGCCTTAAATAGAACGCCTCAGAGCGAGGTAACGCCGCATGAGAGGTAACGCCGCATGAGAGGTAACGCCGCATGAGAGGTAACGCCGCATGAGAGGTAACGCCGCATGAGAGGTGACGCCGCATGAGAGGTAACGCCGCATGAGTCATGTTTTTTCGTGCGTGCAGCCGGCTCCATCGAATTATAAGACGTTGTCACGTCAAAAAAAAAACTGTCAATTCGGTCAAGCCGTTATCAAGTGATGATCTTTCGAGTCATTCGGGACAAAAGGACTCAGTTTTTACCCAACTACGGCGAAGCAAAAAGGAGGATTATGATTTTCCAGGGTTACGAGCCTGTCCGAAAGGGATATCGTGGCCCTGGCACACAGGCATCTGAAGGAACACGGTGGGTTTTAGTCAGTAAAAGTCTGACACTCCCTCCCGCTCCACCCAGAGCGGGAGAAGTTATTCGATAATTTCCCAACCAAAAAAAAAAAAAAAGGATTATGATTTTGACCGGTATGTATGTTTGTCTGTGTAAACTACTTATCATGATTTGACAAATGAGGTATCATTGGAACCGTCTAGAAAAACTACGGAATTGTATGGTGATTTAAATTTTTTACACCTTTATAACACAAACGCGACACGGACCGCTCCGCCGCTTATGAAACAATATGACGGCCCTTAATTGCACACACATTCTCGAAGAACCAGCGCCTCCGCTCTTCCACCCTCTCGGAGAAAACAGCACTGCGTACTTTTACCCACAGCGTACTTCTAAGCACAGCGTACTATATACCCCCTGCGTCCTTTTACCCCGAATGACTCTACATGCGGCAATTATTACTTATACGGCGGTTATTATTTATTAATTAATGAATGAAATGCACCGACCCCAGCATGGTTTTTATTAACCAGACTCGATTGCTCGAATGAACCCAGATTGACCCTAGCCCTGCAGCCTCATGTTTCATAAGACTACAGAGACCATTGTAATATCAGAGAGTAGACCGGGGGGCGCGATAATGGTAGGGATCGAAGACGTGCCCTTGGTATATGGAAAGATTATTTCAGCCTACCGGATATGCATCCTTTAGCAAGCATTGGAGTAGTGGAGAAACGGGTTATGTTTATCTATGGGTTCTTCTGATGCTATATTTTTATGACGTCGCCGCCAGGTTGCTTTCTATATAGATAATTTCATTTCACAGCCTTATAAACAGAGGCACATATAAATTAGTAGCCTACATAATCACGTAGTGGTTTTGGAGCCGTTCTTCGCAATGGTTTTGGCTACAAAATTAAAGACGATTTCAGCAAAAAACCATTGTGATTTACAGAACTGCTGGAGCTCTGTACCAAGCAATGGTTTCGGGATAAATTACATTAGAAAGTATTGCTGCAGACCACCCTGGTTCTGGGTACCACAAAGGGTTCTTAATACGCGTCCGACTCAAGGTGGCAGGAGATTGGGGAGTTGAGAATCGTCGTCGTCGGGTACCATCCCCTCCCAGTGATCGTCCTCGGGGACTTCAATGCCAAGAACATGGCTTGGGGTTCCCGGTATACGGACACACGGGGCAGGATGGTGGAGGACTGGGCTCTGGAGACAGGCCTGGTCGTCCTAAACCGGGGTTCTGTCCCCACGTGTGTGCGGATGCGGGGTGAATCAGTGGTGGACATCTCGTTCGCCATCCCCGCTCTGTCACCGCGTGTCATCGACTGGCGCGTCATGGAGGGGGTGGAGACCTATTCCGATCACCGGTACATTTTGTTTGACGTCTCCGCCCAGACCTCGGGCGCGCCGGTCCGACAGACCCCGAGTGGTCCGCGGTGGGCGCTAAAGCAGCTGGACCGGGAGCTCCTCCTGGAAGTCACGATCGTGCAGGCCTGGGTGTCATCACCGGACAGGCCTGCCGACATCAATGACGAGGCGGAGTGACAGCCCGGACGTGCCCGGTGCCAGGTGTACTGGTGGTCGCGTGAGCTGACCGGTGCGAGATAAACTCCGCCCATGGGCTCCCCCGCTGACGCAGAGTCTCCGGCCCCAGCTCGTGGAGGACGTGGTGAGCGCTCTGTTCCCTTCGCGAGGGGAACATACTCCCCCGCCCATGGCTCCGCCTCCTGCGGTGCCAGATGCGAACCACACCGACGACGACGATGCTCCAGAGGTGACCGAGGTAGATCTGAGAGTGGCGGTACGTAGGCTGAATGCCAAAAATACCACCCCAGGACCCGACGGCTTGCCTGGAAAAGCCTGGGTTCTGGCCTTGGAGGCTCTCGAGCCTCGACTAAGGGGGCTGCTAAGCGCATGCTTGGAGAGGGGCCAGTTTCCACTTCGTTGGAAGATGGGGAAACTGGTCCTCATAAAGAAGCCAGGGCGCCCGGCGGACTCTCCGTCCGCTTACCGGCCCATCGTCCTGCTCGACGAGGTGGGCAAGCTCTTTGAAAGAGTAATTGCAGACCGCCTTGTCGGGTGGCTGGTGCGGGTGGGGCCGGATTTGGCGGAGAGCCAGTTTGGTTTCCGTAAGGGGCTCTCTACGGTGGATGCCATCATGCGCGTTCGAGCCCTCACGACGGGGGATGCTGTTGCCCGGGGTGGGGTCGTCTTGGCGGTGTCTCTTGACATCGCCAATGCCTTCAATACCTTGCCCTGGAGATGCATTAGGGAGGCACTTCGGTATCACCGGATGCCGACCTACCTCTGTCGTGTGGTCGAGGCCTATTTGACGGACAGGGCCGTCATCTACCCCGGTCACCACGGAGAGTGGAACCGGCGAGAGATGTCGTGTGGTGTCCCACAGGGATCAGTCCTGGGGCCGCATCTGTGGGACATCGGGTACAACTGGGTGCTGCGTGCCGACCTCCCTAGCGGTGTCAGCGTAGTCTGCTACGCTGACGACACGCTGGTCCTGGCGCAGGGGAGGTCGCATCAGGCGGCGGCCGAACTGGCGGCACGCGGGGTTGCGACTATCGTCGATAGAATCCGGCAATTGGGACTCGAGGTGGCATTGCACAAGTCCGAGGCCATGTGGTTTTATGGTCCTCGGAACGCGCCACTGTCGGGTTCCCAGATAACGGCGGGAGGGGTTCACATCGGCGTCGAGTCGACGATGAAGTGAAGACCTGGGACTCGTCCTCGACAGCCGGTGGAACTTCTTGGAGCATTTTCGACGTTTGGCTCCCAGACTGGAGCGGGCCGGGGCTGCCTTGAAGCGGCTCCTGCCCAACCTTGGGGGTCCAAACGCCTCCTGCCGGAGGCTTTATGCGAGGATCGTGCGGTCCATGGCCCTTTACGAGGCACCGGTGTGGGCGCGTTCCTTAAGGCTGCGACCAGCCCAGCGGTTGAACGCGTCCCAAAGGGTCATGGCCATCAGGCTGGTACGGGGTTACCGCAAGGTCTCCCGTGAGGCGGTGAGCCTCCTTGCCGGACTGCCGCCATGGGATCTGGAGGCAAAAGTCCTCGCGCACATCTGGGAGTGGCGCGAGGAGGCGAAACGCCGGGGTGAAACTCCGATGCCGCGAGAAATCACGGCACAGCGGACAGAGCTCCGGCGGGATCTCATGGCGACATGGAGAGTGCGATTGTCGCAACCCAGCGCTGGGCACGCCACAATTGTGGCGATAAGTCCCCTCTTTGAGGAGTGGCTAGAGAGGCGTCCTCACCTTCCGCCTGACGCAGGTCCTTACCGGACACGGTTGTTTCGGGAGGTTCCTATTCAGGATAAAGCGGGAGGAAACGCTCGGGTGTCACCACTGTGTGGATCGCCCGGAGGACACGGTGGAGCATACGGTGGAGGTCTGCCCAGCTTGGGCGGAGCACCGCCGTGTCCTCACGGAGGCGACCGGCGGCGGTGATCTCTCGCGTCCGGCCCTGGTTCAGGCCATGGTTCGGAGCGAGAGGGCATGGGAGGCCGTCACCTCCTTCTGCGAAGCAGTTATGCTATCGAAGGAGGAGGCGGAACGCGTGAGGGTGAGACAAGGTCGCCGCAGGAGACGCCCCGGGCGTCGGTAGTCGCGAGCCGATTTCCGGCCACCGTAGGCGCGGGCCTGCGGACGGTGAGCGATGGGTAGCTCGCCGTCCGATAAGGACCAGGCCCGGGTCGACGGCGCGTTGTGTTCCACGCGCGTCTCAAAGAGATGTCAGCACAAACTGACGGGGTCCGTTCGGACCAATGCCTGCCAGGGTTGCGAGTTTGTCCGAAAGGGATATCGTGGCCCTGGCACACAGGCAACGGAAGGAACACGGGTGGGTTTTAGTCAGTAAAAGTCTGACACGCCGTCCCGCTCCGCCCAGAGCGGGAGAAGTTATTTGATAATTTCCCACCCAAAAAAAAAAAAAAAGGTGGCAGGAGATGTCCCTCCCGAGGTGAACCTCTTGGGGTTTTATTCGCTGGGAGTCCGACAAAACCGAAGGAAACCTATGATAATTTGACGACAAGAAAAAAAAAACCGGCAATGTGCGTGTCGGACCACGCACAGTGAAGGGTTCCGTAAATGAGATGAATATTTACGATAGCACACTTGAACAGTATTGATTTTATCGACCGCGAAAATAAGTTTGTAATTCATAGTATTTCTCGAAAAAAATATGAAAATCAAAACTTCATGTATGGGGAGGGCCACCCTAGGGTTTTTTTTTCTTATTTCTACTGACCATTGTTTAGCAGTAGTACACAGAATCACCTTTTTCCAATTTTCTTCGACATAGTGCTAATAATCTCCGAGTAAAATGGCTGCGTTATGAGTATGACCAAATCATGTGTGACATTTTGGCCATTTAGCTACGGAACCCATAAAAATCATGATGTTAATGTTACTTCATCCAACAGAGCAACTCAAGATGCTACAAGAACGCATTGCACACAAGATACACAGGAAGTCTTTAGAAATAGATGTTGAAAGCGGTCTACAGAGCCCGTTGTCCGAATGGCTGAGCACAGGCGTGGGGGTGCAGACATCGGACCTCAATGTTCTGCCACCGTGCACTTGCCAACCGGACGCCCCAGAGACACCTGTGTCCAGCAACTTTGTATTTAATCGTAAGTAGATCTTATAAGCATAAATATAATAAGCCCATTATTTTCCCAGTGCTGGGACACAGGCCTAAATACACAACGCGGGCCCAGTGCAGGTTGGTGGATGTTTTAAGTCTTAGAATTTTTGGTTAAAAACGGCAAAGGAAAACATCTTGAGAAAGTAGATATTATAATACCTACTTAAATTCTCTTGACTGATTCTCTTGAATTCTATGTTTGCACGACTGAAAAGTCAAATATTATAGTGAAACCAACTGTTTTTAATACATGTCAAAAGTTCAACCTACATTCAGGCAAATAACCCATTCATTCATTTATCCACGTGTGGTCATGGAGGTGAGGTCGTAAAACGATATTTTACAACTTTACGGATTTCAACCCGCCGTAAATACGGCTCTCCCAAATACTTCTCCATAATCATGGCAATTGGGTTATAAAGTCTAAAACTAGGGAATCACAAGGAGATCTATTGGGAGCATTGGGATCAAAAAAGGGTTAAGCTAGAGAAAAGATAAGATGTGGGGGTGGAGGGGCGGATGAAAGATTCTGCCGACAAGAGCAGTGCTCTTAAGAATGTCATAATTTAAGCTATTTTTTTTTATCTTAGCATAAAGGTAACCGAACTGATATAATCAGTTCGGTTAGCAAGGACCAAATATTGACCCCTGCGGAACACCTGCTTTATCTGTATAATTTGACATGATGCTATGTTTATTTGTATTTCGTTCTTTATTAACTTTACCTCTAAGGAATTGCTTTGCCACCTCATCGCCTCGTTTTCTTCATAAGAGCCATAATATTAGACTATCATAGAAATATGATCAAGATTATATAATTATAAGCTTTAGTCACTCGAAGGCTTGTCGGAGATCTTGCTTCTCACAACTAGGAATGTCAGGTGGAGGAATGGTAATTTTTTTTGTACTTGTGATCCACTTTCACAACTAAGCTTTTTATGAAGAAATCTTCGTTAATCCAGCATTAACATACGATTTCTCATGGAATTCCTGTAGATCAAGGTTGTAGTACCAGCTCGTTTGTACCACCAAATAGAACAAAAAAGAAGTTATTCATAGCCCTGTTTTGGCAATGTAATCATAGTATCAGTTGACACTGGTTCATAGATTTACATGGGCCTGCGCCCACTGGTGGCACGACGCGCCAGTGGGTCCTTCGGCATCACTATATGCAAGCGCATACTGACCGTAACGATGCCGCGGTATCCTTAGGCATACTGCAACGTCTAACTTCTTCCTTTCCATGTGTAGTTGCAGACCTGGAGCCTGTGAAACTAGCTATGGACGCAGTTCACCGCGAATGTCTATTCGACGACAGGATAGAATTCGACAGGTTCAAACTAATCGGACAAGAAATGAACAGCTGGAAGCACAAGTAAGTTAATTTTAATCTTCTTTATTTTCAATAACTTGTTTCTGTGCAATGCAAAACTTTTATATGTTTGGTTCATGATGGATTATAATCAGTGGGAAGTGGTGGTGGGGATTCTATAGTTTTCACATTATAATAACAAAGATCAAAGATTATAAAAAGCTAGGTAGCGAAATTTTATATTTACGAGCTAGCAAGTAAGACAAGCTTCAGTTATTATCATGTTAAAATTGACATTAAAATGAAACTTTAATTTCAGACAAGAGCAGCAAGAAACAGATTTCAAGCAAACCAGATACCAAGAAATTTCGGAGATATTAGGGAAACATCCCAGCCTGCTAGACATATTCCAAGCTAACGCGCGGTAATGAAACAAACATCTAGTGTAAACTTTTTATTTCTAAATCAATAGTAACAAACAAACTAAAACCTAATAATAACAAACCTAATAAAAACATTGAAATAACAGTCGTGTTTATATAGAGCTACTATTTTAAGCAGTGTCATACTTAGCACAATTTAGAACATCCAAGAATATTTATTAAATATTTGAAATACGACAAACACGATCACTAAATTTTAACCTCTTTTTACATACAATTACAAAACAACATTTTAATTTTCTATTATTATTTTTGCTAGCCAACACTAAACTGCACATTCCCAGTGGTTGGAGTACACGGATTTAAACCTAATTAACCATACTAGTTCGGCCATCTTGATATTCTATTGGTCTACAAGTACTATCATTTATTTCTGTCTGCATCTTCTCTTTAATGGTCGATAAATCTTGTCTCATTACACTGTCTTTAAAATCTTCTAAAAACTCTGGATAACACTCAATTTTTCCTTCTAAATCACCGCTCATCTCGATTTCTTTGAAGACATCAGATTTTATTCTGTCTACAGTGTCGTTCAACTCTGCCATGGCAACATCAGTCAGACTAGGAATGGAGATAGTTTTAAACGAGTCTTTGGCGACAGGAATTTTTGATTCATCTATCTTACTTCTTGATCCTACAATTTTCAGGGAGTTAGTATTGACGGGCATTAGTATGCACTCCTGTTTCACGTTCAGGTTTGAGGAGGTACTGTCAGAATTCATTGTCATGTTGCTTGTTAGTACTTCTAAATCTTTCCGCCACGTTTGTTTTCTTTCTAGTTGATTTTGCAGTTCATTTATTCTTTCTTCCTTTATTTGCAATAGTCTATCAAGATGTTCAACCTGCAGGATAGAAAAATCAAGATTTTGTAAACACTTTTTCTTATCGTCCAAAGCGTATAATTTTTCTTTGATATGAATGTTCCTACTCACTTTTTGTCTTAGCACGTCACCAGCTTCTTTGGCGTCCTTCAGCTCTTCTTTGAGGGCGAAATACGTGTCGTAACTTATCACCTTCTGCTGCACCGTCTCCAACGTGCCGTTGACCCTTATTTTAATTGGCACCATCAGTACGTTTTCTGTAACATTATTTGTAATTGTTTTTTCCCGTATATTGTATTTGCATATTACAGTAACAAGCATAATTATATTACTATGATCAGCTCGGCAATAATATCTGATTTCATGATTCATCCATTAATACCATTCTGTCTTCAAGATGACGGCATTTATGTGACACCGCAATAACACGATTACTGACAAATGCGTGCACTGACTGGACAGGTCCACTCAATATGTGTGGTTCTTTCCTCAAAAGGCCATTTCAGACACCAATCTACATGGCCTTCACATGCTCTGACCAAGATTATGTCTGGACTTTAAAAGAGACTGACCTCTGAGTTTGTTTCGGCCTTTCTTCCCAGAGTAGTCAGATAGGACACGCCGACCTCATCTAGTTTTTAAAATATGATTGACGCGTAAAAGTGTTTGTATAAACAAACCGACGAGACAAGCGGCGCCAAAATTTAGGATGCTAAAAAGGAATCAATGACGACTATTCTGCCAGTATCAATTACCCATCTTAAAGTCGGTGAGTATTAAATTCATACTTGATGCTGGCTTAAATAACTGATATCGGCTCAGTTATGAAAAAGAAAAAAAAATCGCTTATTATTAGAAAGAAAGAAAGAAAATAAGTTTATTTGCGGTAAACATAACGCAAAGAAATAAAAACACGAAAGAACATTTCAACATTATTGACATTTCTGCTTTCTCAAGGATGAGAGCAGAAACTGTGTTGATAATTACAGGCCATTAAAAGTCCTGTCGTCGCTGTCAAAAAGACTGGAATATATTATTTTCAATAATCTTAGTTTTCTGGATAAGCATAAACTTATAGCAGATAATCAGTACGGCTTCCGATCTGGTATCTCCACTGAAGACGCTGTTTTGGACCTAACCCGGGGCATTTTTAAGTCTATGGGCAGCAAAACAAAGTGCTCTGGTATATTTCTGGACCTGTCGAATGCCTTCGACGCAGTTTCTGCTCCTAGACTATCTAAGCTAGAATTTTTG
This sequence comes from Tiliacea citrago, assembly GCA_963921375.1. Classification (NCBI taxonomy): domain Eukaryota; kingdom Metazoa; phylum Arthropoda; class Insecta; order Lepidoptera; family Noctuidae; genus Tiliacea; species Tiliacea citrago. The sequence goes on from OY992802.1 coordinate 19,092,724, forward strand.
GGTGTATGTGGCACATAGGTACATAGCTCTAGATATCTTCAGAAATTACCTGAGAAATCGCAGCCAGCACGTTAAAATACACTCGAATTACAGTGACGAAGAAATTGTGTCATACAGTGTGCCACAAGGAAGTATATTAGGCCCCACACTCTTTGAAATCTACATAAATAACCTTTGTAGAATGTCGATCCCAGCTTGTAAGATATATGCTAATGAGTTGATGACACAGCTTTATAAGTTCATGGACCTACGTAGGAAGATAAAGAAGATAGAAAATAAAGGCGGAATCTGCACTGTCCTCAATAATGAACTGGCTTAACTTGCCGACACTAAATCTGAATAAAACAAAAATATCTACCCTTTGCAATCCGATATACACCAAAGCCACAAATACTTTTGCCATAACAGCGCACTTGTGGCAGTTTCAGCAAATATCGTGCTCGTGTCTGCTGGAACTGAGTGTAAAATACCTGGGTGTGCATATAGACGCTGGGTTAAAAGATGGGACAAACAACTCGATACACAAATTACTCAAACACTTCGTCTATTTCCCATCTTTAAATCTCTCCGGGAATCTGATAGTTCTGACATTCTCAAAATGGAGTATTTCACTTTATGACAATCGATAGTGGGATAATACTACGTTGTAAGCATTCACGTTTAAAAAAAAATAAGTAGTAACTACACATTATAAACTTAAATAAATGTAAAGCTAAATCTAAAATTACAAAATGACTCATTCAGCAGGACTATTTTAAAATATAATCTTTACTAACTTACATTGCCTAACGTATTACTAATTAAAGTCATAGGAACAGAAACATCCACATTCACACACAATTCACAAGTTGAACACTTGAACATGAAATATTAAATTTACAGAATCAGATAATGTTGTATAACATGTAATGATAAGTAGATCGAAAGTATTTCACTCTTAGAGGGTACAACTTATTTTATACAATCATCTGGCTGAACACTGACCTCCTAGTTTAAATGACAGGGTTTATGTTTTGTTTATATAGATATTTTTGTAGCCTTTTAACTTTTGTTCAAACAATTGTGTATCATTTTAGTATATCTACCACTATGCTCAACCTGTGTCTATATGTATTACTTTGGAGAAGAAAACTTGAAACATTATACTGTCAGGTTTTTATGCTACCTAAGTGAAGTCAGATATGTTTGGATCACAATCACAACGTATCACATTCTTCTGAATTTAACTGAGTAGGCACATCTTTTTGAAGCTGAGGCCACAATATCCTATATTTTAGCGTCGCTTGTCTTGACAGATAGTTGGTGTTCCTTCGATGTCACATTTATGTTCTGTCATTTATATGTAGCCTTCAACAAATGATTTTTGCCGCCATTTTGACGACATATATTAATGGATGAATCATGAAATCAGATATTAATGCCAAACTGTTTATAGTAATATATTTATGCTCCTAAATTCGTGACTGTAGATTGTATTTCGTATTTTTGATCATACCAATGGATCTATACGTTTTGACGTATGGTATGACCTAAACTACTGAACCGATCGTTATGCCATTTGACAGATATATAACGTGGGACGCGGACAAACGCATACACTATTCATAGGCTAGACTATTTATCCTCTGAATCTTTGTGCCTAAAAAATAATGAAATACACACAGACGAAGGTGCAGGCAAGAGTAAGTACAAACATAAAAATAAACTATTGAATACCATCACCACTGCAGGCCTCATAGTAACTGCCGCCGCTGGACATATTCTGTTCAGCGTCCTTCAAAGTCTTGTTCAGCTCCTCATCGCGACGGATTTTGTCTCGAACTGGAATGACGAAACAAACTTTATGGATAGTCTGTTCCAAAAGTATCTGAAGAGACAACAAAACCTGCCCAAAAAAAAAAAGAGGTGTAATTCTTACGCAATTCGTCACTAGAGTAACACATTTCATCCGTATAAATCTCTAATCTCTAAATAAAAATCTCACCGTGTAAACGTAGGTGAAGTGAGCTTGAAGTGAGTTGTTAATAGTGTCAATCCCTCACTGACAGTTCACTCCACGCTCACTTCACCTAAGTTTTCACGGTGAGATGGTTACTGAATAGCACTGCTGGCACCTAAGCATCTATAAGGTGATTTAAAATGGCATGTATTTAACGCGGCGACAAATTATGAAGAGGCTCCCTATATTTATGTTAATTTGCACGAATCTTCTGAAACAGTCACACATACAAGCAAAATTAAACTTTAAGTATATGATTTATTGGATCTTTTTCTTTCCATGTTGAAGACAGTTACGTAATTGTAATATTTTCGCTCAATAAATTTTTTATTCGTAAATCATGTCGTAAAAAAATAAAAAAGATAAAAACAAACAAGATTGTTTGGCTTTTATGTCTAAAATAAATATTCACGAGATACAGCCTGGTGACAGACGGGCAGACAGACAGACGACGGAGCTTTAGTAATAGGGTTCCCGTTTACCAGCAGCGATTATATATTATTTTTAAATCTAAATCAACAAAATTTATGTATTTTAAAGCACCAACGCCCAAAACTCGCGTTTGCTTAACTCCAAAACCAACTCACCCATAACTAGTACTCTCTCAATGACTCCAGGTGTACAATTGGCAAGCTGTTCCATCGTATTGCAGCACAGGCTCAGCTTGATCTTCTTCAGCACCTTTCTGTTGAGCGTCATCCAGTTGTTCAGCTTCAGTGAGTGGCTGTTCCGGGGTGGGTAGTTGTGCATCTCCACCAGCTTTGGGTAGTGGATGCTCAGTATTTCTGCTAAGAGGACTGGTGAAGGAAATGGTAGAATATTAAAAAGTTATTCATTCATTTAATTTATTTAATAAAAAAGTTAAAAAGTTTAGGCTTCACAATGTGCCTGGCAGGGAGGAACGCTGACACCTGAGATACAGGACACGTCCTAGTTTGGGAGTCAAGAGTTTCTCAAAATCGAGCGTGAACTTAGTCTAATTCCTTTAAGGGGGATGCGCTAAGGTAGCCCGCGAAATCCAAATTTTATTACGATTTTTGCAATTTGCAGGTCTGTAACAGGTTGTATGTTGATCTAAACATGATTCGCGGCCGTAACAAATATGGCTTTACAGAATTATAATCATTAGAATCGGCAGGACAACTCTCTAAGTTCATACAATCCTACTGAATGATTATTTCAGAAATAGTCATTCAATAGGATTTTACGAAGAGAGTTAGTTGTATTGCCGATTCTAATGATTATAATTCTGTAAAGCCATATTAGTTACGGCCGCGAATCATGTTTAGATCAACATACAACCTGTTACTGACCTGCAAATTGCAAAAAACCTAATAAAATTTGAATTTCGCGGGCTACCTTAGCGCATCCCCCGTGTGGGCCTAAGTTACTTAAGTACTTAATTCATTTCTATCCCTTTTTCTCTCCACTTCCACATAGTTCTTACACATACAAGTAATATGGTATGAAATTCTAACTAACAGAAGATTTATAGCAGCGGGTCCCAAACTAGGCATAGCCATGTGTCTTGGTGTCCCAAACAATAATTCAATGTGTTCTGCTAGCGCAAGATTGTATTATCAGCCTCCCACTGCTGGAGCACAGGCCTCCTCTCTATGAAAGAGTGGCGTAATCAATCACGTGGACATTTTCGAATGTTTGGTTCGAGGACATGCCAGTTGCAACATGATGTTTTCCTTCAGTTTTGAGAGCAGTAAACACATTTTTCTTTTAGTGGTGATGAAATATATTTATGCTTGTGGGGACCTATGCCCTGCAGTAGGTAGACGTCTACCGGCTGAACGGATAAATTGCTGGACTATATACAGACTTGGTACCTATATATTCCAATGGTATATAGCCTCTTCTAACCTATTTTAATTCAAGAATAACTTCTCCTTTAAATAAATCATTTTAACAAGACTTTGGCTATAACTATACCGAACGATATAACCCAAGAGCAGGAATGTAAGTTTGTCAAGAACATATTTTTTTAAGTGTCAGCACCGCCCGCACTAATCTTTTCCACACGCCAAGCATATCCGTTGGACTACGACCAGATATCAGAGGCAATCCAAGATCGATATAACCTTACCAGCATCAGAAAAGTCCCGATTAATTTTCTTCGTGGGTCTCGATAATTTAAAAGTATCGACCCAAGCCAGCACTGATTCGATATCCGATAGTGGTATGGGAGAATCGACGTTAGCCATTTTGTACTATTTAAATATTATAAATAATCAATAAATTATTATATTAAATTTATACTTTATTCAGTATTGATTGTTTGACAGTATGAATTTCGTGTTTGTTAAATGTTGACAGACTACATTTTTAAGGTTTTTTGACGAACTGCCTTTTTATTGAACCAGTCTTTCTTAGGTAACAGTAAAAAGGTTTATAATTATTGTTAGTAGAATCTCTTTTGTACGTACTTACCTAAAGAGTTTGGATTTATTCCACGGATTTATCTTGATCATCTTGATCACCAAATCTTCAACCGAAAAACTAACACAGAACATGACGCCTTGTTTCCCCGAAGGGATGGACAGAGGTGTACCTGTACACCCACATTTAACCAGTTATTTTCTCAAAAACGTAGGTTTTGGCTACAAGATTTCAAATGGTCATCAAAAGACATTGACCAGCCATATATGGATAGTTGGACCATAGTTGGACCAAGTGCTGCCCAGAATGGACACACAGTGCATTATGTTCCTTGGGCTTATACTAGTCTGTAAACCAAAGCTCTTCAAAATCTATCCGAGGAATTTTAAGATAAAGTATTTTTTGTTAAGTTTTTACAAGCTTGCTTCGTTCGTAGTTTCCATTGACTCCCATCGTAATCCATTTTTTAACCACTGCCCGGGCTCCGATTGAACTGAAACATACTTATATAACTTCGGTGACAACGCAAAAATATGACACTAAGGAGCTGATCTGATGATGGAGTTCGAAGGTGGCCATAGGAACTCTTCAACTAAATAAGATAGCGTCGTTGAGTTTGAACTCGTTGGTTTTGTATTGACAAGTACTCAGATGGTGGTTTGTGCAGAATAAACAATGTTTCTTTCTTTTTCTTTTCTTTTCTTTCTTTCTTTACAGTCGTGTTTCAACTCATTGGTTATGTATTGACAAGTGTTAGTACACAAGGTAGTGTTTCGGGTGTGACGATGGAACCGGAAGGTGGCCTTAAAAACTCTTCAACAAAACAAGATAGCACCATTGTGTTTGGACTCTTTGATTTTGTCTTGACAAGTGCTATTACACTAGGTGGTATTCAGGGTCAGATGATGAAGCTGAAAGGTGGTCATAGGAACTCTTCAACCAAACAAGATAGCATCATCGTATTTGGACTCATTAAATATGTATTGAAAAGTGATAATATACAGGTGGTGTTCACGATGATGGAGCTTGAAGGTGGTCGCGGGCACTCCTTAACTAAACAGCCCTGTTGTGTTTCGGCCATTTGGATTTATCATGAGAAGTACCTTACAAGTGAAAGTGATAGAACAGATATTTAAACAAATTCTAATGCTAAAAAGTACAAAATAAAATATACTTACGTAAAAATCTTTTTTTTTCTTTAAGGAGTTCCTATGGCCACCTTCCGGCTCCATCATCTCACCCTGGATACAACCTTGGGCTATACTACTTGTCAAGACAAAGCCAACGAGTCCAAACACAATAGTACTATCTTGTTTGGTTGAGGAGTTCCTATGACCACCTTCCGGATCCATGATCAGACCCTGGATACAATCTTGGGCTATCCTCCTTGGCAAAACAAAGCCGACGAGTCCAAACAAGATAGTGCTATCTTTTTTGGATGAGGAGTTCCTATGTTCACCTTCCGGCTCCATCATCAGACCCTGGACCCCACTAGTACAAAGCACTTGTCAATACATATCCAATGAGTCCAAACATGATGGTGCTGTCTTGTTTGGTTGAGGAGTTCCTATCATATCATTAGACCCTGAACACCACCTAGTGTAAAGCTTTTATCAAAACAAATCTAATGAAACCACATACGACGGGACTATCTGGTTTACTTGAGGAGTGCCTGTGATCACCTTCCGGCTCCATCATCAGACCCTGGTCACTACCTAGCGTTATAGCATATCCTATGAGTCCAAACCAAACGACGCTATCTTATACATAGTATCCTATAATAAAATAAAATAAATAAATAAAAACTACCATAAAAACCTTTTAAACATAACTTTTTTACCCTGGGACCGATCTTTTTTATTTTTTATTTTTAAGTATAAAATTATGCAAGGAACCATTTGCAAGTATTCCCATGTCTGGGCAACATTTGGTCCAAACCTGTTCAATTGTGACAAATCTTTTTTATGAACGATTGATCACGATACAGTCTCCTTACTTTAAGAGTTGACAGGGCAAATTTATCTAGAAGAGTGTGATATGATGACCAACTCTTAAATAATTTATGGTTAAGAAACCTAAGATATTTACGTTGCACTGATTCCAACTGGTCACTGTATTTATTGTAGATGGGGTTCCAAACACAAGTGGCATATATTCCAGTTGAGCTCTAATAAGTGCTTTGTACGTCTAGAGTCTAGACAAAATCAAACTGGTTGCTATTTTTATGGTAAAATCTGTTATTTTTATGATATTGACTTTACATTCTGTGATAACCTATACTCACAAACTGACTTATTTTTTTTTGAAAAACATACTTTTACGATGTTTGTAAATATGTGAACACCATGTATCTATCTAATAATTAAGTTATTTTTCATTGCTTAGTTTTTAATTCGTTTTACCAATTATGGTATAGTAATTTTATTCTAGGTGCATCGTCTTCACATATAATTAATGTACTCAAACAAAATATTGTAAAACATTTTTAAAAGAGTACCGGTGGAGTTTCTTGCCCATTCTTCTCCATACGAACCTACCTTTTGGAAGGGGCAACTAGAATCAATTCTATTTTTGTTTGTAAATTTTGACGTTCAAAAGTGCCTCTTATTTGCCTTTTTGAAATAAATGGTTTGACTTTGACTTTGACAGTAATAAGAATGTAGATGGTTTCTTAAATGTGTTGCAGGTCCGCCTTACAAAGCCATAGAGTTAAAAACTCTTCGCTGTGACGTAATCAACGTGTGCATCAAAGTGTAATTTTGAATCAAAAAGTAACTTTGAATCAAAGAGTAGGTACACCTAAATCTTTAATTAGGGAAACTTTTTCCAGAGGAGGAATGGTATTAATTTTTGTTGGTATAAGAAATATATTCAGAAATATATATTTTAAGAATATATCGATTTGTTCCAATAAATAACTTTTTCCATGAAATCATGACATTGGGGAACAAAATCTAACTGTATTAATGATTCTAATGATTATAATTCTAATACATTTTTTTACATGTATTTACGGTGTATTTTTCGCATAAAATATTCATAGTCTTTGATTGGGAGAACACACACCAAAGATCGTAACCGTTTGACGGTAGATCGATTGAACAAAATATTTGTAAACTCTAATCTGAAAATTGTCCATTCGAATGAAACCGAACCTACATTTCATGAAACGGAACGAAGCCACTGATAGTGACATTGAATTGTAGACTATTTGTTTTTTTACAATCATTTACACCTATTCTGTTTATTATGTGTCAACCGAGATATTGATTCGATTACGTAAAGTAGATACAGATGCCAAGCACATCAAGCTACTGCAATCTGTCTTTCTTTAAAAAAAAAACAACTTTATAATTAAAGCATAAGGTTCAAAGTTGATTGGGAAAATTTGACAGTTTCGGGTAGCTTGACCTCATTGACCTGCTGGCGTCTGTACATTACTGTTCAATTATATTCAAGATTTTTTCCCTTTGATTGTTAAATATGAAAAATATACAGCATAAAACCAGTAATTATACGTGTATGATTGTATTTTCAGACGAACGTGAAAGTTTTTTCGAAATCTTCATGTACCTATTTTATAGAAAGATACAAAAATTCGAAAGAAAAATCAAAATGTATCTTTCGCAATTTTCAGCGCTATTCCGTAGTTGGGATGAATTAATCCCAAAAACAAACTTAAAATTGTAGTTGAAAAACACGTTCTCCCATACATCGATATACCTACGCACGGTAAACTTTCCAACTGCAAATGTAAGTTTGTAATCGCATTTTTTTTGTTTGATAAAACTACAAATTAGCGATTTTCAGACTTTATCTTTTTCTTGTGCTGTGAAACCTTGCTTCTTGCCAATCATGATTTTAGGTTAACGGGAAGTATCCTGTATTTGATTTATTTGCGAGTATCAACATAATGCCGAATAAATCGCCATATTTTTTATACTCGTAGCTTTGACGTAGAAGCTTAATTTTTTCGAAACCTACGTATTTTATATTAATTTTAACTTGATACCTCTACACGTTCCTGACAAAAGGGTCTTGACAGACAGACAGACAGACGGACAACGAAGTGATCCTATAAGGGTTCTGTTTTTTTTATTTTAAGGTACGGAACCCTAAAAACGTAAGAAAATTTAAATTTCGCGGGCTGCCACGGCGGTTCCACCTTAACATACTTACATTTTGTGAATAACTTACTTGCATTATACAATGAAGGCGTAATAACAGATTTAATAGTCTCTTAACATCATAATTATATCTACGCGTTTAAGTAACTTTCAAGATTGAATAGGGTGTAAGCAGGACACTTCGTTATAGTGCACTAAGGGTTATGCTTAAGAGTCAATAATTACTAAAACGCACGTCGATGTCTAAGTAAATATCAATACACTTAACTTATTTACATAGACGAGAGAGAAGTGAACGCACTTCGTTGCAGACATTGTAGACTTAACAACGTTGAGTCAGCTTTAACACAACGACTTGTACAGTCATGGAGGAAAGTTGTTGAATTATTGGATAGAAAGTCTTACGATGTTATTAATTATAGTTTTATCATTTTATAGGGTTCCGTAGTCAACAAGGAACACTTATAATTTCGCCATGTCCGTCTCTCTGGCCTTGGATTAACTTAGAGAGTATTAGTACTAGAAAGCAGATGGCATGGGTATTATATTAATCACGTCAACAAAGTGATAAAATAATTGTAGTGTAGGTACGTCCCCTGTACGTAAAGTGGGGATGATATTTTTTTTCTCGTCTATCCCATAGTCGTAGTCCCGTAGTCGTATAGTCGTTGGATAGGCCTTTATATAAAAATATTGCGGGTCTGTGAAAATCATTTTGCGATTCAGGGATCCGTTTGGGTAATATTTTAAAGTGCTAACTTTTGTTACCCCTGCCAGCTAAATGGTTGTTTTTGGGTATTTGTGAAAAAAATCATGGCTGTAGTATAAATAGGAAACTACCACAGCTAAGTAGGTCGAACCCGTTTATCTACTACAATGTTAAGTTTTTTTTTGGGATAAGATCATCCCAACTACGGAATCCTTCATTATGCGTGGTCTGACACGCACTTGGCCCGTTTTTATGGGTTATAGGCTGTAAAAAGTAAACGGGCCCACCCATGGAAAATGGTTTTTGACAACGAACACTTACCTAATAAACTGCTACAAGAATATTTTGGCGTTCGAATGACGTTGACAAGCGGTGTTGGTAAACGGTTGTGGAAATAATTTGTGGAATGTGTTATAAATATTTAGATTATGCCTATAGTTATTTATGTTTGTTGACTAATTACAATGATTTCTATGAATTTGTACGATCAAAAGTAGTTGTATTGACTTCATGTGATTGGCCGAGACTTTGACAGTTATCGACGACCAATCATAAGTAAGTAAACTGGTGGGGATAAAAAGATAGCCGGCGGGCATTTTGGTGATATGCCCGCCATGCCGGGCATTCGGGTTTCGACATCGGTGCTAGTCACTTGTACTGCAAAAATCAAACTGTATTACTATAATTTAGTAATAAAAGCTGATCTGCATTATTAAAGTGTTTTTATATTCAAAATCCCTTGCTTCTGAGTGTTGAACCAGTACGATTCACAAATGTGTTGAAAAAGTAAAATGGCGACTTTAGTTTTGGCCACGCGCCAAATGATACTTGTACAGCTTTATTTGAAATGTGTCATCCCATCCATGTGATAGTAAAAAACAAAACAATACAATGCTTGAATTGATACAGGTAGGTAGCTCTAGGTATTAATTCAGTACACAGGACGAGATTTATATAATAATGTTACTTAGCATTTACTTTGGCATAGACCGCGTTGACAAAATAGATTCGACGACTACTTGGACGTTTTTTTGATCATGGCAACACTGATCAAAGCGCACTTGGATGACGGCGTCCAATCACAGTACTTAAGACCGTGTTAAATTTTTCAAACGCTGCTTTGTCAAATCTACTTTGTACAAGCGTGATTTGAATGTGTCAACTCGGAATTACCTAGATATCAGTCTCTAGCATGCACTTTGACAGTTGGTCACAGTGACAGAAATAACGCTTAGCCGAAGCACGTGCTAAGTAATGTAAAAGTTCTGTGGTGTTAGTGATTACTTTCCCGCACGAACTCAGCGGGCCAGAATAAAGAAAATCGTGAGCACATACACTCTTCTGTTCGACTGTACGAAAACGAAATTTGTCATCTCACCGTGTCGTCGGTCGCTAGCGCATTGTGAAAACGCAAATAGGGACTTCTTGGCGGGAAAGTGAAGCGTCATGTTAGCAGTTTTGTTTTATTTTCTAAAATTTGTGTTTAGCCGAATATTAATGTGTAATAGTGGTGGATTATTAACCATTAAGTGTTCGTGAACCTGCATTAATGTAGGCAAATGAAACAAAACAGTGCAACATCACTTTAAGTTCTCTCAAGAAGTCCGCGCGAGGTTTCAGTAAAGTGCCGCGTCTTTACTTAAATCCAAGGGGAGTGGGGCGGGGATATCATCAATCATCTTTATCATGCATTGAGTGGAGTTCATTTCATAATTATTTAAATAACTTTGTACTTGTTACCTAATTTTACATGACACTGGCTAAATGCACAAACCGTGCGAAGCCAAAAAGAAAGAAAAAAAAAAAAAAAAAAAAAAAACGCAAATAGTTGTAGAAAGTCACGTTTTGGATTCAAGATGGCTGCCATGTAGGTACTATGTAGCAGGTAGGTAATTCTTGATGCCTTGGCCCTTTGACGATACATTTTTTTTACAAAATCTGTGAATATTAATCAGCGTTTCTCAAAAAAAATAAGGACAGTCTCCTAAGATAGTTTTTAGGGTTCCGTACCCAAAGGGTAAAACGGGAACCCTATTACTAAGGCTCCGCCGTCTGTCTGTCTGTCCGTCTGTCACTAGGCTCAACTAGGCTGTATCTCATGAACCGTGATAGTTAGACAGTTGAAATTTTCACAGATTATGTATTTCTGTTCCCGCTATAACAACAAATACTAAAAAACAGAATAACATAAATATTTAAGGGGGCTCCCATACAACGAACGTGATTTTTTTGCTCGTTTTTGCTTGATATTGATAACGGCAACAGGTAGACGCTTGAAATATTCACAGAATATTTAGTTATAATATATTCACTTTAATAATAAATAATTAAATTAAAATAAAACAAATATTTACGGGGGGCTCCCATACAACAAACGTGATATTTTTGCCGTTTTTATAGATAAAAATAAAAATACGGAACCCTTCGTGTGCGAGTCCGAATCACACTTGGTCTGTAACTAAAATGGTTAAGGTAACGTACCCTTACTGCCCCGTCTCAAAATTCCACCCTGTATAACTTAATTGTCGTTATCTAGGTATATTTGTTCATAGTGATACTATCTGATAGCAATTGTCATAATTCAATGAACATTATAATTGAAGTAGGTTCCTACTTATTTCTAAAAAATACACGATTCCTATAATGCATGCAACTAAATTAACCTCTGTGAAGTTTGCCCCCATATTTAATTATTCTAAACTTTTCTTAACTAATGCTAATCGTTTGAGAATCATTAGAGAGAGTTTGAGAGAAAATACACATTATTGGACAGCAATTAGTTTTTAGTTAGGAATGTTTATTTTTTTATATTGATTAAAAAAAATTAAACGTCCAAGTCCATTTTTGCGGGAATGGGGCCAACTTCACACAAAAAGTTAAAATCGTTTAAATTACATAATAACTAGTTACTCTCAAATAATTTTTCTTTTCTCTCAAACTCTAACGATTCTCAAACGATTAGCATTAATTAACAAAAGTTCAGAATAATGAAATGGGGGCTAACTTCACAGAGGTACTAAATTAAGTACCTATTAATATTGAACATTGCTGTCATCTTATGTCGCAGCCATCTGGATAGATTAGCCAGCTAATTGGACGCCTAGGCCGTTCATTAAACGCGACATCCAATTAAATAGCGGAAGGACTTTACTAGCCAAGTCATGGAGCACAACGTTTAACCAAGGGGCCAAGTCTGCTAACGCAGTTGTGTCAGAATGGCCTATCATTGGCACCGTAATTGTAGAGTTTGACAGTTTTGCTAATCTCCTAATTGAAAGTCTTTATGATTTTCCAATGACGTGCCACTGACACTCCATTGGAAAAATTGTGTGTATTTGGTAATCTCGTCCTGACAAGCTCATATTATTTTGACTTCCCTATGGACCACTGTCACGCCATTATGAATTTAGGAGGTTACAAACTATTGGCACAATGGTCATGGCGTTGCCTTGGTATGGTCGTCATAATGACCAATCATTGAAAATAGCAGACTTGGACCCCAGTTTTGACGGAACCTATCCAGCTGATCCCAGGTACACTGTGCACAACCCGCATTAGACAGCCGTTATGGGTTCAATGTGTAATCCCCTCCACAAACATGATGAAGAACAAAAGGCCCCAAATGCCCGGCGGCTCCAGTGGAGTTGGTGCTGATGACGGTGGGCACCCTCGCCCTGGAATCAGGGGTGCTAACGATCCCCGGGTGAGATCCATCCCTCGTTCAACGACCACTAAACAACGAATTACCTCTCATCATCATGATCATCTGCGTAGCCTTTTCCCAACTATGTTGGTCGCGGCTTCCAGTCTAACCGGATGCAGCTGACTACCAGTATTTTACATGGAGCGACTGCCTATCTGACCTTCCACAACCCAGTTACTGGGTAATACGATACCCCTTGGTAAAACTGGTTGTCAGACTTTCGGGCTTCTGACGACCCGTAACGACTGTCAAAGGTCCACGAATGACAGCCGGGACCAACGGCTTAACGTGCTTTGCAAGGCACGACGGGGTCTTGGTATGTAAAGATGGTCACCCATCCACGGACCAACCGCGGCAAGAGTAGCTTAACCTGATCGATCAACCCGTGCGGCTGTTATTACTTAACCAGGAGCCCCTCTTAACAACGAATTACCTTTAATTACATTAAACAAAATATGAACATAGGTTCTAATAGACGCAATGGTTGATTCGATTGGCTTTTGCTCTTGGAGTCAAAGTCATAGGTTTGATTCTTGCTTGTAGCTTACGAAAGTCTAAATGAAATTTTCACGTAAACTCCGCCCCTTGCTCCCCGCCACTCCGTTTGTGCTAAACGCTAACAGATCAGTAATAAAGTTTAATATCGCGTGCCCTCTTTGATCGTGTTCGAGCACGAAACTAAATAGCGTAAGTCTCAATTCCCCTCAGAGCCAAACAATCTTGTTTGTTTTTTATAATTATCCTTAAAAAAGACATGATTTTTGAATAAAAAATGTATCTAGAGAAAATTGTCGTCAACATAGAAAGAAAAAGATCCAATAAATTATAATATTAGTTTCATTTTTGAGTTGTATGTGTGACTTTTTCAGAATATTTATGCAAATTAACATAAAAATAGGGAGCCTCCTCAGAAAAGCCATTCTGTCTCGCGTGGATCCACGTTCTGTATGAGGTGTTAATGCTGGAAGTATACCAAAATATTAATTACTAGTTTCTGCTCGCAACTTCGTCCGTGTGAAATTTCTTGTTTCTTAAGGGGTCATAGCGTGATGTTAAATAGCCTATAACCTTCCTCAAGAATTGGCCTATCAAATGCGACAATAATTTTTTAAATCCGACTCGTACTTTGAGAATATCCCCTACATACAAAGTTACAAACAAATACAAAACACATAATTTCACGCCTGTATTCCGCAAAGGGTTACCCATATTTCGCCAGCTATGTTGTAAGTCCCATGTAATAGCTAGGGGGCGAGCCTATTTCCATCATCATCATCATTTCAGCCAAAAGACGACCACTGCTGGACATAGGCCTCCCCCAAAGGGGGGATTTCCATAATCGCCACGCTTGGCAGGCGGGTTGGCGATCGCAGTATGGCGTTAAAATACATAGAGAACGCTGCTGCCCATTCTCTAGTAAGTCCCTTAGTCGCCTTTTACGACATCCACGGGAAGAAATAGGATGGTGCTATTCTTTATGTCCGGCACCACACGCCATCAACCGGGCACAAATCCAGACTCCGGGCTGCTACTGAGAAATTGTGCATGGAAATACCCAATTACACTTTGCCCGACCTGGGAATCGAACCCAGGACTCAGCAGTAGCGCTTGCGACCACTAGACCAACAAAGCAGAACAAATACCTCCTTATTTATAAATAATTACCCTTCTTTTTTTCCATAAATACTCCAAAGACTTAGCACAAACGGTATACTTATTGTCACTCCGTTAACACACGATAGAAAGCTGCCATGGATTTCTATAGAAAATGTACTGCCACAATACCGTTAGATTGACCCAAGTAACTGCGTCTTTCTTCACAAACTGTATGCAATGCTGAGAGGAGAGAGATCAGGTTGTAATGGTCGTGGATTGCACATATTATAGTAAATGGGATGCACTTTATATGTGATGGACGTGAGTCGCAAAATAAATGGCGCTTTCTAATGGAGCTGGAGAAAATCTGAAATGATTGATCTTAACGAGGTGCGGTAAAATTAAAGGCTGTGTCTCTGTTTGTACATGCCTAATGATTTCTGTGAGTGTTTACCGAAATGGCTCTGACTTTCTAGCTACCGAAGTACCTACCAGCGTTGCCAGACGTCCCGATTTCGGCGGGACGTCCCGATTTTTTGCCCAAAATTAAATGTCCCGCGCGGGACAGTCTCAGTTCCGCTTTTCGGGTATTAAAAATAAATAAGTAAGGTACCTATTACTTATTTAGATTCCTCTGAAGACCAAACAAACCAGACAGTTATTAGTATAGGAAAATAACGTATTTTCATTACATTTTCTATTGTTTAATTAATTTGAACCTAAATAAAAGGACAAGTATTTTACTACTTAACCTTTTATTTGATTTTAAACCAAAACCATACACATAATTAATCAGTTATGTTTTTAAATAACTGATTATTTACGTTTTATTATTATGTCCCGCTTTTGACGACAAAATCCCGCTTTTTTGCTCAAAAGGTTTCAATATACCAGTTTACCCGAAAAAAAAAACTGGCAACGCTGCTACCTACCTAGTCTAAGGATATTGAACAGGTTTGGACCAAAGGTTATCCAGACATGGGAATACTTGCAAATGGTTCCTTGCATAATTTTATACTTAAAAATAAAAAATAAAAAAAATCGGTCCCAGGGTTAAAAAGTTATGTTTAAAAGGTTTTTATGGTAGTTTTTATTTATTTATTTTATTTTATTATAGGATACTATGTATAAGATAGCGTCCTTTAGTTTGGACTCGTAGGTTTGGACTCATAGGATATGCTATAACGCTAGGTAGTGTCCAGGGTCTGATGATGGAGCCGGAAGGTGATCACAGGCACTCCTCAAGTAAACCAGATAGTCCCGTCGTATGTGGTTTCATTAGATTTGTTTTGACAAGAGCTTTACACTAGGTGGTGTTCAGGGTCTAATGATGGAGCCGCAAGTTGGCCATAGGAACTCCTCAACCAAACAAGACAGCACCATCATGTTTGGACTCATTGTATATGTATTGACAAGTGCTTTGCACTAGTGGTGTCCAGGGTCTGATGATGGAGCCGGAAGGTGGACATAGGAACTCCTCATCCAAAAAAGATAGCACTATCTTTTTTGGACTCTTCGGCTTTGTCTTGCCAAGGAGGATAGCCCAAGATTGTATCCAGGGTCTGATCATGGATCCGGAAGGTGGTCATAGGAACTCCTCAACCAAACAAGATAGTACTATTGTGTTTGGACTCGTTGGCTTTGTCTTGCCAAGTAGTATAGCCCAAGGTTGTATCCAGGATGAGATGATGGAGCCGGAAGCTGGCCATAGGAGCTCCTTAAAGAAAAAAAAAAGATTTTTACCTAAGTATATTTTATTTTGTACTTTTTAGCATTAGAATTTGTTTAAATATCTGTTCTATCACTTTCACTTGTAAGGTACTTGTCATGATAAATCCAAATGGCCGAAACACAACAGGGCTGTTTAGTTAAGGAGTGCCCGCGACCACCTTCAAGCTCCATCATCAGGAACACCACCTGTATATTATCATTTTTCAATACATATTTAATGAGTCCAAATACGATGATGCTATCTTGTTTGGTTGAGGAGTTCCTATGACCACCTTTCAGCTTCATCATCAGACCCTGAATACCACCTAGTGTAATAGCACTTGTCCAAACACAATGGTGCTATCTTGTTTTGTTGAAGAGTTCTTAAGGCCACCTTCCGGTTCCATCGTCACACCCGAAACACTACCTTGTGTACTAACACTTGTCAATACATAACCAATGAGTTGAAACACGACTGTAAAGAAAGAAAGAAAAGAAAAGAAAAAGAAAGAAACATTGTTTATTCTGCACAAACCACCATCTGAGTACTTGTCAATACAGAACCAACGAGTTCAAACTCAACGACGCTATCTTATTTAGTTGAAGAGTTCCTATGGCCACCTTCGAACTCCATCATCAGATCAGCTCCTTAGTGTCATATTTTTGCGTTGTCACCGAAGTTATATAAGTATGTTTCAGTTCAATCGGAGCCCAGGCAGTGGTTAAAAAATGGATTACGATGGGAGTCAATGGAAACTACGAACGAAGCAAGCTTGTAAAAACTTAACAAAAAATACTTTATCTTAAAATTCCTCGGATAGATTTTGAAGAGCTTTGGTTTGCAGACTAGTATAAGCCCAAGGAACATAATGCACTGTGTGTCCATTCTGGGCAGCACTTGGTCCAACTCCCATATATGGCTGGTCAATGTCCTTTGATTGTAATAACCTAATAAACCAAATATACCTTCGCATACCTAGTCGTATCGGCAAGTGTAGTGTGGGACGTCCCCCAGCTAGATGGACCGTCGACCTTAGGAAGGTGGCTGGGTCAGACTGGATGCGGAAGGCGGAGGACAGGGTGGTGTGGCGCAGCCTGGCGGAGGCCTATATATGTCCAGCAGTGGTCTGCGATAGGCTGAGTTTATAAACCTAGTCGTTCCCAACGTAGTCTTGATACTTATACTCAGTCTATTCGCGCCGAAACGGTGCTGAACCAACGCAACGCAGGATAACAAGCGCCTTTACGTCGACTAATGAAAAGTTACAACGATAATTTTGCCGATTTCAAAAAAACCCTTTTAGATCCCATATAGCTTTAGTTCTTATATTTGTTACGGCTAATACCCGAAGTGCGGCTACACCTAGTTTTAGCCGGTTAGAATTATAGGTCCAGACAATCCCTGTTGGATAAAACCAATTTACCAACAATAGAGGGGATCTGGCGCTCGGCGGCCGCTACCGCGGCACGCTCGCTTCGCTCGCTCGCCTTCGCTTGTTAATGGTTACTGTTCTAACCTAACCTAACCCAAATGATTTTACCCGAAAACAATCGGCTCGTACTAGGTTTAACCAAGAGTAAGTGGCTACACCTAGTTCTAACCGGCTAAAACTAGGTGTAGCCGCACTTCGGGTATTAGCCGTAACATATTCACACATCTAGTTTGTCACACGTTTTTTCACAAGACACATTAATTAATAATAATAGACAATAAATTGTTTGCTAACTTTGCTTGGACCTCGCTGAAACTATTTTCATTGTTGTATTAATTTGTGGATAACGATGCTGGTTGCGTGATTACTTGTGTGTTTTTATAAAATATCTGTAAGTACTTAAATATTATGCATTATTGCGCAATTGTTTGTTATCCGGAAGAAATAAAAATAAATTAAATAAATCTAATTTTTAATGTGTCATGTTTTTGGTATTTTGTCCTCAATCCCTTTATTTTAATACCCCACACGGTCTTCACAAAATTCTTTTTAGGGTTCCGTACCCAAAGGGTAAAACGGGAACCCTATTACTAAGGCTCCGCCGTCTGTCTGTCTGTCCGTCTGTCACCAGGCTGTATCTCATGAACCGCGACAGTTAGACAGTTGAAATTTTCACAGATGATGTATTTCTGTTGCCGCTATAACAACAAATACTAAAAAACAGAACAAAATAAATATTTAAGGGGAAAATATTTAAATGTAAAACTAGGAATCGACCCAGAGCTGGCGGCGCGTAGTGTTCCACGCGCGCCCCTATCAGATGTCGCGGGAGGGGTCTAACACCTCACCCCCCCCCCCCCCCCCCCCCCCGACTTGAGGTGGCCCGCAGAGGCGGGCCGGCACTAGCCGGGGATTGCGGAAGTAATAACAGATCCCAAGATCCCCGGCGCAAGTGTGGGAAGGAAACACTGGGGTGGTTTTTAGTCAGTAAGAGTCTGACAGACCCCTCCGCCCGCCCCAGGGTGGAGGACATCCATGAGGATTTTCCACCCCGTGAATAAAATAAAAAAATAGGAATCGAACTCACAACCCAACCATTTCGCCGACCGCGCCTATCCAACTGTTGGGCTATATTTCTCTTTTCGGAAAGCGATTCAAATCTCAATGTCTATTATGTAGGTAAATGGGACAACGCAATCATCACATCATGCATGCATGCCGGCTGTCACAGCCACAGCAAATAACGACAAAATAATAACATTTCCAGAAGCTCGCGATGGCGGCGCTGTTCAGGGGGCCAAGTCTGCTAACGCAGTTGTGTCCGCATGGCCAATCATTGGCACCATAATTAAAGAGTTTGACAGTTTGCTAATCTCCTAATTGAAAGGCGTCTTTATGATTTTCCGATGACGTGCCACTGATACTCCATTGGAAAAACTGTCTGTATTTGGTAATCTCGTACTGACAAGCTCCCTATTATTTTGAGTTCCTTATGGACCACTGTCACGCCATTATGAATTTAGGAGGTTACAAACTATTGGCACAATGTCATGGTGTTGCCTTGGTATGGTCGTCATAATGACAAATCATTGAAAATATAGCAGACTTGGCCCCCAGGGCTGATGCAGAAAGCAATGTTCTCAAGTTGAGAAAGTTCCTCTCTCTTAAATCTTAATTTTAACCGACTTACAAAAAGGAGGAGGTTATTATCTTTATTTACCGATTTTATGTACCGATATCTCCATAAAATTGTGGACCGATTAAAAAAAAAAAGTATTTCTGTAGTTTCTGTTATTGCTTAGAGACTTCGGTCGCGTTTCAGACGACTTTGACCACCACTTTTAACCGACTTCTTACGTTTTTTTTCTTTTTTAGGGTTCCGTACCTAATGGGTAAAACGGGAACCGTATTACTAAGGCTCCGCCGTCTCTCTGTCTGTCTGTCCGTCTGTCACCAGGCTGTATCTCATGAACCGTGATAGTTAGACAGTTCAAATTTTCACAGATGATGCATTTCTGTTCCCGCTATAACAACAAATACTAAAAACAGAATAAAATAAATATTTAAGGGCAAAATAGGGCAAAATAATAATATAAGGGCAAAAAGGTTAAACGAGCAAAATAATCACGTTTTTTTATATGGGAGCCATATAAAAAAACGTGAATATTTTGCTCGTTTTTGCTCGATATTGATAACGGCAACAGGTAGACGCTTGAAATATTACCAGAATATTTATTTATATATTCACTTTAAAAATAAATTATTTAATTAAAATAAAACAAATATTTAAGGGGGCTCCCATACAACGAACGTGATTTTTTTTGTCATTTTTATAGATAATGGTACGGAACCCTTCGTGCGCGAGTCCCACTCGCACTTGGCCGGTTTTTTTATGTAGGTATGTTCACCACCGTTTTCTCCGTCAATTGAGGACCGATTTTGAAAATTCTTTTTTTGTTTGAAAGAGTATATTCCCGAGGTGGTCTCATTGTCACCAAGTTGGAATCTTATGAGGGAATCCCATGTAAATCGAGGGAAATCCTCAAATTTTATAGGCACACCTATAGCGATTTGGGTATTCTTTATAGTAACTCGTGCATTTGCTCTCACCATTTGGTGAAGTAAAACTGATGATGAAGACCACAGATGGCCGCCGGAACTATTTACTAATAAGTATTTAACGGGTTGCGATTCGATTAGGAACTTTAATATGCTTGCTAAGCAATATATGCTCGTCACATTGCATATGGTGAGAGGCAGTTCTTCTGGTTCTTACCAGAACTCCTCAACAATTAACGTCCCTGCATTGGGAAAAGCAATATTTTGTAAAAGGTGATTAGCAGTTGACATTAAGCTATATAAATTACAAACTGACCCACAAAAAAGTCAAAGATAAAAACTTTTCACGAAAAAAAAACAACAACCGTCCAAAAACACACTACAAAGTAAAAAACCACTTTTATTACGGATTGTAAGTTGGATCTGTGTTTTATTTTTTTGCCACCGACTTTGTTGTGGTGGTATAAGTTGGTTGTTTTTAGGGTTCCGCACCTCAAACGGAAAAAACGGAACCCTTATAGGATCACTTCGTTGTCCGTCTGTCTGTCTGTCAGTCTGTCAAGACCCTTTTTCTCAGGAACGCGTAAGTAAAGGTATCATCAAGTTGAAATTAATAGTTGTTTTTTTATTTGTAAAAAGTTTTTTTGGGTAAAACACAGCTTTAATAAGACTATTCTGAGTCTGAATTGAATGTTGTGCTTGTAATTATTTTTTAACTCTATGTCAGTTGAGGTTCACTGACCGTGAATAGGATTTACAACAGTTTAATTCTGCCCAACCCCACTAATACTTGCGTGATGATAGATTAGTTATACCTACACAACAAACATAATATATTGTTTCAGTCTCAAACTTAAAAAGATTAGACACACGGCAAGCGTTTTATCGTAGCCGTCCTAGCTGATTTATGTTAGCGTGTGTTTTTCTGTGTGGCCTATGCAATTTTCTTATTTTCCTACGAAACATGTTTACAGAGTAAGAGCGAATATTCAATGACTGTTTTAAAAGGATGAAGATAAAATAGTTAAAACTTTAATAATAATAATAAAAATATAGAGCAGACCACACGATCTCCTGCTAAGTAATCTAACAACAAATACTATGATCATTAGGTAACCCGTCCTAGAAAGCTAGCTCACATTGGCACAGTTTATTCTAAGTTAACTTAGGTTCAGTCAAATCCAAAATAAGTTCGTCACTTTAAGGGCTATTTTTGTCTGCGTTTAACTGTTAACGAAAGGATAAACTGCTTTTTGTGTCGTAATGCCGATGCCGCAGTGTCATTCAGTCATCGTTTGAATTTAAAATAAAACTAACAGGCTGACAATAAATTAGAAAAAAAAAAAAATAGGTTTCATAAAATGGCCGGCCATTCATTTTTTCTCAAACATGCTTAGTTTGAGCATTATTTTGACAACCTTCTTCGAAATTGCTGTACTGGCCAAATACATGCGAGCAGCGACCACCAAAAGTTGTAGATCTGTCGTGGTTTAGCGGCCAAATAAATTACATAGTAAACTCATCCATCGTGTAATTTAAAAATGGAACGATCTTTTACTCCGAAACATGGCCGCCAAGGAGGTTACTTATAAAAGGTTTCATTTAAATTTCGAACTGGCTTGCAAATAGAAAGCTGTTTGTTGAAACAAGTGAACATAATTATTGGCGCGTGAAAAATGATTGTTGTTCGTCATTGAATCTGGAATTTATAAATAAGTAATTTACTTATTTTGAACTTCCGCGCATTATTTGAGAAAAGCACTATACATTACAAGCCTTGGCCGCAACCAGGCATTGATGGACTAAAACATGTGTGCCTCTGCTTCGCCTCGGCCCACATTTACACGTTCGTCCATCATACTCTTTTGCTGGCCGCTGCAGGAATGTACTATTTAGTTTGATGTCAACTTGAGATTGGTTAAGGGTGTATGCTACACCCATCAAAACTGTCTAGGGATCAAGTAAATTATTAACTGTAAAAAATTATCCAATTAATATTTACCAAATCTAGTCTTCCAAACTGGCTTCTTACTTTAATTCCTATGTTTAAGTTCTTACTTATCCCTTTTTGTAAAATTTAAGAATAAATGCATTTTTTTCTTATTGCGGGAAATTAACCTAAGTTAATCTCGTCAATCAAATGGCAAAAAAGGCAAAAATGTGTTTTTTATTTTTTATTGTACGTTTACGTATAAAAAAGGAACTTAAGTGTGTCTTCCAAAATATTCTGCTTGTATTTATGTGAGTCAAAATATTAAGATTTTTTTAACTTTAACTATGCTTCACATGACATTAGTTCACACTTAAATAGATAAACTCACGCCTTCTTCCCATGATGGTAGGCAGAAACTACAGAACGCCACCTGCTATATCCTTACTCATTTTGCTTCATTTACGTTATACGTTCACACACTTAGCACATATTACACTTACTTACACAGTACTTATTACGGTTTAGCGTTATAAACGCCGCGCGTCGTTTCAATTAATGATAAAAAAAAAACTGTGTTTCCAACATTGACACGAATCAAACAATCACAGCGATTCGGCATGCTTAAAATTCGTTCATTGAAATCACTTTAGAGGTATGGCGTTACGTTCTTTCTAACAAGTCAAAATTTTCAAACGTTCTTGACGTCCAGAGGTCCTCAAGTCTCGAGTACGTCTTATATCCAGCCTCGTACCGAAACGACATTCATCGGAAAAACAAACACAACGCCAGTCTTCTTCCTCCAAATTTCTGTGTTCGCCAGCCTATTGTACGAGCCCTACGATTGCGGGGTGCTATAGGTGGAACTCTCAGTAGCCGTCGGGAACGCAGACCCACTTCACGTAAACGATTTCGGGTGGTTTGGTCGCTTGTCAGCAAGCATGAAGAGCTGTGGAGCCTCGTAGCTAACATCATGGCGGTCATGGTACGATTCCGTCGAGCAGTATTTTGCATGTACCGGTCCTGGCTGCGAGATCCTCCTCCATGTCGCGTGGCCACGCTGCCTGTGATACAATAGCGTGTCCAGAACTCCAGAGGCGGCTTATGACGCTCTGTGTAGTTCCAAGAGCGACAGCCACAGTAGGTACGTTGCCTGGAACCAGCTCGCAACATTCCGACGGCTCTCATCATCTCTTCTTGTGTCAAATGATATCGTCGCTCCATATCGATGCAATTTCAAGTCCCGATGCAGAAATTATAATGGTTTTGTAAAAATGCTATTACACACTTTTATAGGAATCCTGATTGACAGTTGATTTTTATTTTGAATCAAAATATAAAGAAAATTCTTTATTAGCGAAATTCACTAAAAAGAATCTGCAATAACGATCCAAAAAAGTTAAAATAATAATCCTGAATTGCGGCGATATACTTTAAAACGTACTTGATCCCTAGACACTTTTGATGTGTGTATCTTTGTTAACAAGTAATTCAACATCGTTTTCTATGCAACAGTCTGCACTCAGTGCCGTAGCTTTAAAAGGTATAAGTCCTAGCTTGATGAAGGATCCTTCGAAAATGACGAAAATATAAAAGACTTGACTGTACCCGACTTCAGTAGTTTAATTCCTTCGCAGATATCAGTCGCATCGACTAGCTCACACTGTGAATTCTACCTTAGTAGCAAGCATTCTCTAACAAGAGTCGAAAGCCAAAGCCTGTCAGTGCTAACTCGACATCCGTCCGGTTCACACGTAAGTATCAAGTGCAGTGGTTTCGGGAATACTGGCTTGAAATATTTATTAAAGAAAAAGGTAAGTACTTGTGACAATTTGCTGATCTTATTTGAACTCCGCGCCATGTGACTCTGTGATCGGACTAATTACGGTTCTTCGTGAAAAGAAAATTATGTAGTGCTTTTGAATAAGTTTCTAGATATTTTTTATTGAAGTGATTACTTCTCGTTGAGCGATTTTTATTACTTTTATTGATTTTTATTTTTATTACGATATTCTGTCACTGACATGCTAATGTTAACAGTATAGGTAACTATAGAATACGCATGGTTTTAAGATTTCACTTCTGTCGAACGTCAACTGGGTTTTTTTTTTAATTCACATAGATATATTTGTTTACTTGGAGAGGAGGAGCTTGTGGCTAAGTAATAACTGCCGTACGGGTCGATCGATCAGGTTAAGCTACGCTTGCCACGGTTGTTCCGTGGATGGGTGAACATCTTTTCATACCAAGATTCCTCCGTGCCTCGGAAAGCACGTTATGCCGTTTGTCCCGGCTGTCATTTGTAGATCTTTGACAGTTGTTACGGGTCGTCAGAAGCCCAAAAGTCTGACAACCAGTCTTACCAAGGGATAGGTATTGGGTTACCCAGTAACTGAGTTGTGGAGGTCAGATAGGCAGTCGCTCCATGTAAAATACTGGTATTCAGCTGCATCCGGTTAGACTGGAAGCCGACCCCAACATAGTTGGGAAAAGGCTAGGCAGATGATGATATATTAGTTTACTTCGAACACACCCATTTAACACAAGACGTGACACCTATTTCTCTTGACCTAGGAATTGATCCCGAGACCTCACGATACACCGTCGTATATTGCAGCCATTGGACGAAATAAGGGGGCAAACGTAAATTGATAATTATTGTATTGCTCACTAAGTTATTGGTACAACTTACAATAATAGACCAACGACGGTATAATCAAAGAAATAGCATAGCAACCATAATTCACGACTGCTTTACCCGAATGGGTGGACAGAGGTGTACCTAGGTACAAACTACAAAGTCAAATCATTTATTTCAAGTAGGCACTTTTGAAAGACAAAATTTACAAGAAAATAGAATTGATTCTAGGTTTCGCTTTCAAAAGGTATGGAAAGGGATGGGCATGATACTCCTTATTTACTCGTTTATAATGTTTTGCGATATTTTGTATAGGTACCTAAAGTAGGTATATAAGGCCTCATTTCACCAGTTACGGTAATAATACCCATAACTGTTTATCTTTTTTTTTGTGGGGAATTACTAAATAACTTATTATTTATTATTATTTTATTTATTTCACACCAATAAGTACAACATATTACAGTATAGCCAAGACGATGTTATACCAACCTATTACACTATTTATCCTTATAAAATACCTATACATAAACAAAAATTCAACAATAAAAATAAAATACTTAATAAAACTTACATTTTCTTTTACAAATTTGTAAGCGCTGTGTTTCTCCGCTCTGGGCGGAGCGAGAGGGCGTGTCAGACTTTTACTGACTAAAACCCACCCTGTTCCTTTCGTTGCCTGTGTGCCAGGGCCACGATATCCCTTTCGGACAAACTCGCAACCCTGGCAGGCAAACCTGCACCCTGCGCTTTGCAGGTCGAGCTAGCAACCATTAAACCAACGAGGCAGTCACGATCATGTCATAAATTATTGAAATACTTCATTACCTCTTAGTGCGAATTTCACCAATCAAGCTGAACGCGATCAGCACATCTAAACCGAGTTCAAGGAGCTCTCAGTGTCAATATTCCAAAGAAAATAATAATGAACCAATTAAAATAATTAATAAATAATAATAATCAATAAAAAAATAAAATCAATTCAATAAATAAAAATAATCAATTCAAAACTAAAAAAAACAATTAAATCAATCAATTTCTTTTTTAATACACTTCTATTTTTTTTTGTAAATTTTTACGTTCAAATGACTTAGACTTTGAAATAATGACACTGGCAGCTCTTAAACGTAGTTTATGTGCTCATCGCTTTCAGGGCGAATTTCACCAATGAAACTGAACGCGATCAGCACATCTAAACAGAGTTCAAGAGCTGTCAGTGACAATATTCCAAAGAAAATAATGACACTGACAGCTCTTAAACGGGGTTTATGTGCTGATCGCGTTCAGTTTCATTGGTGAAATTGACACTTAGTTTCATTTGTGAAATTCACCCGTAGATAGTCACATCTATCTCACGTATAATCAGCCTATAATGTTCCCACTGCTGGGACACAGGCCTTCTCTCTGTGACAGGGAGTGGGCCGTAATCCACCACGCGAGGCCAGTGTGGGTAGGCGCATGTTTTAGAATTATTAGTTCTAGGATTATTAGTTCTTGAGAGCAATGGTGGCCCAGTGGTAACGTCCCCGACTTACGAGTTGTAGGTCGTGGGTTCGAACCCAGGCAGGCGCTTTACTTTGTGTACATAATTTCATCACCACTGCGTTCAAAACGGTGAAGGAAAACATCGTGAGGAAACCGGCATGTCCTAGAACCAAAAGTTCAAAGACATGTGACATCTACCAACCCGCACTGGGCCCGCGTGGTAGATTTACAGCCCTCTCCCTCTCGAAGAGAGGAGGCCTGTGTCCCAGCAGTGGGAACATTATAGGCTGATTATGAGTTCTAGGACATACCGTTTTCCTCACGATGTTTTCCTACACAGTTTTGAGAGCAGTGGTGATGAAATTATTTACACAAAGTAAAGCGCCTGTCTGGGTTCGAACTTACGACCTACAACTCGTAAGTCACGGCCGTTATCTACCACTGCGCCACCACTGCTCTCTCGATGTGATGCGGAGATGAAGAAAATGTCGTGAGGAAAGTTTTGAGTATGAATGTCGATGGCTATAAGAGTAGGGGAAGACCAAAGAAACGATGGATGGACTGTGTGAAAGATGATATGGCTAGAAAGGGACCGAGATAACGACTAATAGAGAAGTATGGAAGACAGAGACATGTTGCGCCGACCACAAATAAATTGGGATAAGGGCAGAAGAATGATGACCTACTTACTTTTGTTGTGTAATCTTTTAATAAACTCTTACCTGGCATTACACAAGCGAACATACAGCGTGGCGCTTTAGTGGCGACATTAGTTTAACACACTTGATACCTACACAGTATCGCCTTTACGTTTTATGAAAATATTTTAATTATAAAAACGTTATTATATTTATTGATTTATTTTCAATTTTCTAAAATAACATCTTGGAGCTACCTGTACTTAAAGAATAAGCAAAGATAACTAGCCGGGGTCATGGATCATAACATCGAATCAATGAAATTAAAACCAATAACGTGCAAGGAGTAGGCGAATTGAAGGAGAGAGAGAGCTATATTATTTAGTTTGTATAATTTTTTTTTTCAATTTTTAATTATTTATCATAATATTATATAATATTATTTAAAAAAATTATACACCGTGGTATTTTAATCGTCCTACAACGGCAGCCCAATTAATGTATCCAATGACTACTGATCATTCATGAAAGTAAAAAAAAATATTAATAACATTTGTTTTTTTTTTAATATTATTCATTATGACGCATGATGTAGTTTGAAACACACTGTTATGAGCGCGGTGCGAGCATTGCACTCCATTCCGCGCCGCCCGCGCCTGCGCCCTAGGAACGCAAGGCTTTCACCGCGCTCGTAACATGATGTTTCCAACTACGTCATACGTCATAATGAATAATATAAAAAAGAAAAATCAAATGTTAATAAATATTTTTTACTTTCATGAATGATTAGTAGTCATTGGATACTTAAAGTGGGCTGCCGGCCGTGCACGTTGTAAGACGATTAAAATGCCACGGTGTATATATTTTATTTTTTTAATGATTACTGGCCACTAGCCCTACCAGTGCTGCAGTGTGTCAAATTAATGTCGCCACTGTAGCGGCACGCTGTATAACCGACAACAATGTACCTACTTAGAAATTATGTCGTTGGCTTTATTGAACATCCCACGATTCGTATGGCGAAATTCGACAACATCTCGATGGTAATGTTTTGTGTAAACATTTGTAGTGAAAGAGAAAGTTAAATAAGAAACAATTTTGTATGGGTAGGAGGTCAAATCAAATCAAATCAATCTTTATTTGTGAACATAAGTACAAAAAGGTGTTATTTATACATTTTAGCTGATCTGTATGTTCGGCCAATAATCGGCATACAAATATAATATTAGTAAGCAGGTTATTTTTACTATCATAATTAATAAAGTCTAGGACAACGGAAATGATGCAATTGAAAAAATGTCATGAGCCGCATAAAATAAAGTAATTGAATTATATTATTAATTATTTAGAATGTCAAAGAAAATTAAATTTAGTCATAGTTTGTCATTTAAAAAGTCTTCAATCGAGTAGTACGTCTTTTCAACTAGAAACAGGAACAACTTTTTTTTTAAATGGCTGACATTTTCCACTACTCTACGGTCTACTACGGGTTGTATAACCTACGCAACAAACGGATAATCCAAGACGCTAAGCTGAGAGAAGTCCAAACTGGCGAACTATTTAATCCTAACCAATATTATAAATATGCGAAAGTGATTTTGTGTTGTTAAAACGGCTTAACGGAATGGGTAGACCATGATCTGGAGAAGAACATGGATACTTTTCATCCTAGATCGCAGACGAAGTCGCGAGCAACTTTTTTTGTTGATTGTGATGTCCAGCACCAAGTTGTAGGTAAACACCCAGTTTAGAAGCATGCTACTAAACGTGACTCAGGCCCCCAGGTTAAAGGCTCTGCCTAGTTTCTGGACCACTATTCAAATAACCATGTAAATTAATCTAGTTACAGAAAGCATAAATAATATTAATTAATAGCTGCGCCTCGCGGTTTCCCCCGCATAAGTCTCGATCCCGTGGGAATATCGAGATAAAAGTCCTAACCCCGGTCATGGTCTACATTTAAGGTGTATCTATTCATACACGATATCTCTTAAGGGTTCATTGTACTCATCATTATGAACAACTTTTACTATGGGACCAAAGTTGAAATCGAGAAAAAAAAATTCTGCTGTTCCCTACATATTGAGTATTGAGTACATTTTGAAGAGTTCAGAGTTTTGGTTGAGTTTGGTTTGAGAGAAGAACATAAATGTAGGGAACAGCTGATTTATTTATTTATATTTATTTCCCATAGTAAAAGTTGTTCATAATGATGAGTTGAGTACAATGACCCCTTAAGAGATTTCGTATATGAATAGATACACCTTATATACGTATGTCAAATTTCATCCAAATCCATTCAGCCGTTTTTTAATAGAATAGAATACGTACACCATAAAAATTACAGATAAAAAATGTTAAAATTTGCGAGAAAGCGTAACAAACCAACATACAAAAAATCAAATATTTTTTCTTCATAATATTAGTTTAGTTATTACCTAAGTTATATTTTGTAACAATGGACCAATCTTCTTATCAAGCGTGATCGAAGGGACCAATAAATAAAACCTACCAAATGTTAGCAATATTGTCACCTCTGATTAGGTGGAGGAGTCGTAAGGATTGTCTATTGTGTGTGAACCTAGCATTGAAGACCAGTTTAGAGCATAATATAAGGGCATAGAAACAATGAAGACCAAAAAAGCTCACGACTTTGCACGCCTGCATGTTGCGTCAGTTTGTCATTCATGACTTGAATATCAAATAACAATATACCTACGCTCTGCTATTGTATAATAATATAAAACAATAAAAATTGCGACATCTCTTAGAAAACTACGCACGCAATTTGTATTCAATGGTCATTGACCTTGTACAGGTGGGTCGATGACGGGGAGAGCTTGTGGCTAAGTACAGTACGATTCACGAAAGATGACCACAAATGGCGGCCGTCTGCGAAGAATAGCGACGATAGACGAATAGCGACTGAGCTATCACGAGACGCGCGCGCACCAATGGCATCGCTCCGGTCTTGACGCATTCCGCCCGCGCCTCACCTCGCACCTCCAAAGGGACCTAAAATATGCCTTCTGCGCCGTGGTCATCTTTCGTGAATCTTACTGTAATACCTAACGAGTCGATGTATCAGGTTATGCTACGCTTGCCGGGGTTGGTCCATGGATGGGTGACCATCTTTATATACCGAGACACCTCCGAGCCTCGGAAAGCACTTCAAGCCGTTGGTCTCGGCTGTCATTCGTGGATCTTGGATTGCCGTTAGGGGTCGTTAGAAGCCCGAGTCTGACAACCAGTCTTACCAATGGGTATCGTATTACCAGTTACTGGATTGCGGAGGTCAGATAAGCAGTTTTCTCTACGGTTCTCGTGCTAAGCCTAGTGGAAGGCAAAGATTTATACACACACAGAAATTCATGAATAAGGTGTTTAAAAATGAACCTTACAAACTTTAACGAGTGAGACCATCGCACTGAAAAACTTTTACATTGGGACCAACTTTAAAACAACATTTGGAGCGGTTGCCATAATCGTCACGCTTGGCAGGCGGGGTGGATATCGCAGTATGGTGTTAAAATGCATAGAGAACGCTGCTGCCCATTCTCTAGTAAATCCCTTAGTCGCCTTTTACGACACCCACGAGAAGAAATAGGGTGGTGCTATTCTTTACGTCCGGCGCCACACGGAACCAGTTCCGTGATTATTCAGGATATATCTATCTACATATTTAACGTTCAAATAGTTTTTACGTCTGCCTGGTAATGTCATACATAATAATGAGATGGGTCACGTTTCTTGAACCTTGCTCCTCGCTCCTCTTGGGTCTCTTTTTACCCGACTGCGCGACAGCAAAGACCAAGGATATGGTTTTCGTGTGGAATCCTTGACCATGGTGAGCATCACATTGACCCACTAATTGATTGCAGTAACATAAGTATTATTAGTATTTGCAAGACAATGCATTATCAGACTGCTGACCTTCGTAAGTGATTCTAACAATACTGAATGATGTTACGAAATTTATTTAATTACACGCATCACGTGTTATAGGTTCCTGCCTGAATTCAGGTCATCCGAATAAATTACTAGTGTACCAATTCAAACTTGACACCAAAAACTACCCGAAATAGGTGAGCTATGTTTTGATCGTACAGTTTAGCGTCGATATTTCCTGGTACAATAGACCGATAGGCCGCACGTCAGTAGTGGTAATAACAAAACCAACGTGCTGGGGGCCAAGTCTGCTATTTTCAATAATTGGTCATTATGACCCGCACTGGGCCCGCGTGGTGGATTACGGCCCACTCCCTCTCACAGAAAGAAGCCTGTGTCCCAGCAGTGGGAACATTATAGGCAGATTATGTATGATCATTATGACGACCATACCAAGGCAACGCCATGACCATTGTGTGCCAATAGTTTGTAACCTCCTAAATTCATAATGGCGTGACAGTGGTCCCTATGGAATTCAAAATAATAGGAGCTTGTCAGTACGAGATTACCAAATACAGACAATTTTTCCAATGGAGTATCTGTGGGAGTACGTCATCGGAAAAACATAAAGACGCCTTTCAATTAGGAGATTGGCAAAACTGTCAAACTCTACAATTACGGTGCCAATGATCGGCCATTCGGACACAACTGCGTTAGCAGACTTGGCCCCCTGATCTCTTATTCTATTGAAACCAGTGTCGGTCTGGAACCCAAAAAACTACTTTTTTTTACTCAGCATAAAAAAACAAAAATCTTTTTATCTGGCAAAGACAAAGCCCGGCCAAGTGTGAGTCGGACTCGCGCACGAAGGATTTCGTACCATTATCTCTAAAAATAGCAAAAAAAAATCACGTTTGTTGTATGGGACCCCTTAAATATTTTAATAATATTTGTTGTTATAGCGGCAACAGAAATACATCATCTGTGAAAATTTCAACTGTCTAACTATCACCGTTCATGAGATACAGCCTGGTGACAGACGGACAGAGAGACAGACAGACAGACGGCGCCGGCGGAGCCTTACTAATAGGGTTCCCTTTGGGTACGGAACCCTAAAAATGAAGGGAAAATGAACCGGACCGGCCCGGGACCGGACCACCGGGAAAAGTCCCGGTATGACCTGAGCCCAGACCGAGCTTGATTGAAACTCAGTAGGTACCTACTACGCTAAGCTAGCTAAAGTTTTAAAGTGACTACTGAAGCGCGGCCTACAGTATACTTATTCCACTATAGTTAACAGTATACTTAAACAACTTGTACCTACATTGACAGCGCATTTCGCAAGCGACAACAAAGGTCAATAATATGTTCTTAGGTAATACTCGTAAGTCACGGCAGAAAGAGTTGCGTGTCTTAATCTAATCATAGGCGAGGTAGAAAAATTAGCTAATCAGACGTGACGACTAGGTATAAGGATTGATTGCTGAAGAGTCTCTTGGATGATAAAAGCCATGCCAGTTATTGTACTGACATTGTATTATATTGTGTAGAAACCCTACAGTCACCAAGCCTTTAGAACCAAAACTGAAATAACAATGGTTCTGGGCGAATTGCTGCTCATGTCTACAATTACAGTAGCCACTAGGGTTTGTAAGTTGCCTTGAACTAGTTCCCCGCAGGCCGCAATGAAAAATCAAAAAACAATATTTCACATAAACCTACATGGGCACTTATGAAACGTCAGAAGCTAGGTGCACGGTTCCAATTGGTCGTTTCTTAAGGCCAGGTAGACCAAGCGAAGTAGGCATTTCAAATTACGCGAAGCGAGCCGTGCTGTTACGTCGCCGGCGGCGTGAACTTACATGAACCCATAGCCGAGCAAAGTATCAGTTTAGGTAAGCGTGTCGTGTAGGTCAACTTATTTTGTTATATTTGTTTAAAAAAAAATAACATTATTGTTGTAATGTATTGTAGTACCTTTGTACTAATATTATAATTATGTCGTATCTCTCTGTATTTTACTGTGTGTACATAAATAATAAAATAAATAAATATGTTAAAATTGTTTTATGGGCCGGGTGTCCCAAGCGCAATAGGTATTTACGCGCGGACGTCGCCGCCGCGCCGCCGCCGCCGCCGCGCCGCGCCGCAATGATCGAGTTCCGAGTGTTCGCGCGCCACAGTCTAAACTGAACAGTATTCCATCGGCATAAACAAATTAATAAATTTGATAAATCATTATATACTTACTGTAAGTGATTGATATTATTATAAAATAATAAAGTTATAGTTTCACTTTCAGCTTTCAAGGTTTGTATGAAGTTTGTGATGTAGCGCTACTTAAAAAAACTATATCAAAGTTGTCTCAAAAAAATAGGGCTAGTTAAAAATAATACAAATGGCGAAAAAAAAAAATGATGTGTCATAATATTGTCACAAAAATTATAGGTAATATTGATTACATTTTTCTTACTTCTATGAAACACACTATCCAACGTCCTAATATTATTATTTGCAGTTTCTTCCCATTTCTTATAAACTTTATTTTGTAGTTGATTAAAATATTTTGAAGAAAATATGGGGATGTTTATAGGCGAAATAACTCTTCGATCTGTGAAAATCCTATACTCTGGTATAGGATATATATATAACATGTATATATATATATAAGATACGTGAGTCTTATCAAACGTATCGTCACACGGTTTTCTGAAAAAACCGGCCAATTCGTGTCGGATCACGCACAATGAAGAGTTCCGTATTTGGGATGAATTTATCCCTAAAACAAACTTAATGTAGTTCAAAAATATGTTTTCCCATACATCGTTATACGTCACAGTCAATTTTCCAACTGAAAATGTAAATTTGTAATCGCAAAAAAGTTTTTTTTTTATATGATAAAACAACAAATTAACAATTTTCGAACTTTTTCCTTTACTTGTGCTGTCAGACTTTGCTTCTTTCCAAATTTCATGATTCTAGGTCAACGGGAAGTACCCTATAGGTTTTGATTTACGTGCGAGATATTCGCAATTTTTTTTTTCGATGTGATAAAACTTCACATTTACAATTTTCGGACCTTTTCCTATACTTGTGCTGTAAGACCTTGCTTCTTGCCAAATTTCACGATTCTAGGTCAACGGGAAGTACCCTATAGGTTTTGATTTATTTGCGAGTATCGAAATATGTCGCAATAATGTCGCTTATATCGCCGTATTTATTTATTGCGTTGACTTGGAAGCTTGATTTTTTTAGAGCCTCAAGGGACCATAGACCTACAAATGATCCTATAAGGGTTCTATTTTTTCCTTTTGAGGTACGGAACCCTAAAAAACCCTAAAGAACTTTACTTTATTAAAATGCAAAATTAACTAAATCTAAGATAGTATTGTGGCACTAAGTGCAATGGCCGAGTCACACCGGCAGTGCTATTCTGTAACCATCTCACCGTGAAAACTTAAGTGAAGTGAGCGTGGAGTGAACTTTCAGTGAGGGATTGACACTATTAACAAGTCACTTCAAGTTTACTTCACCTACGTTTATACGGTGAGATTTTTTCAGAATAGATCGGCTGGTAGTCGAGAGCCGGCCGCCACGCACAAAATTTCACCACTTGCCGCGGTTGTGCGTGGCCGGCTCCATAAATTTTTATTATTCGCACGTTTCAGTGCTCAAGACCGGTTTGGAGACAATAATAGGTACCCAATGGAATGTGAACCGTTGCAAGAATGAAATAGGTGTCAGTTTCGCCATTTTTAGGGTTCCGTACCTCAAAAAAAAAAACGGAACCCTTATAGGATTACTTCGTTGTCCGTGTGTCTATCTGTCTGTTAGTCTGTCAAGACCATTTTTCTCAGGAACGCGTAGAGGTATCAAGTTGAAATTAATATCAAATACGTAACTTGCATATGGTCCCTTGAAGCTCTAAAAAAATCAAGCTTCCAAGTCAACGCAATAAAAAATACGGCGATATAAGCGACATTATTGCGACATATTCGATACTCACAAATAAATCAAAACCTATAGGGTACTTCCCGTTGACCTAGAATCATGAAATTTGCCAAGAAGCAAGGTCTTACAGCACAAGTATAGGAAAACGTCTTAAAATTGTAAAAATGTAGTTTTACCACATAAAATTATTGCGAATATCTCGCACATAAATCAAAACCTATAGGGTACTTACCGTTGACCTAGAATCATGAAATTTGGGCTGAAGCAAGGTCTCACAGCACAAGTAAAGGAAAAAGTTCGAAAATTGTTAACTTGTAGTTTAATCACATAAAAAAAAAAGCGATTACAAACTTAACTTTTCAGTTGGATAATTGAACGTGACGTATATCGATGTATGGGAGAACATGTTTTTCAACTACAATGTTATGTTTGTTTTAGGGATAAATTCCCTTCATTGTGCGTAGTCCGACACGCACTTGGCCGGTTTTTATACTTTATACTGACTATTGTTCGGGGGTGATTTTCTGTCCGCTTGTAAAGTAGGTACTACTATTTATTCTGTTCTCAGGATTCCGATTATCAAGAAAACAAAGACAAATAACCTTTTTTTTATTTCGATTAATTTTTTAAATGAAACAATAAAATTGGGGATATTAAATAATTTAATCAGAGCAGGACATATTAACTACTTAAAACAATAAAGGTAGGTAAGTAAAAGAAAAACAGTAGCCTTTTACCTCTCTTTGAACCTACTGATGTTATATTTAGACTGTGGCACAGTTTTACAGTCCATACAGTTGTGAAACGAATGTACTTGCCTAGAGCAACGGCGGGAATCTCGCGTGCTAGAAAGTCAAAATTTGCGTGGACAGCTAAGTACCTAAGCGTAAGTACACGGGCGGAAAATAATAATGATTGTAATACTGTGACTGTGGTCAATAGGGATAAATGAATACAAAATATAACTAACCATATTTCTTTCGCGATTTTTTTTGCCTTCAACCTAGATTTAGTCCTATATTTATAATTTTTGTTTGCTATTTTCACAAAACAATCACAAAAATATTGTCTTAAAAGTTATATACAAATATTTACTCAAAGAGAAATAAAATCTTAACTGTGGCCTCTAAAAGTTCTATAAAACAATAATTACTTAAAATTAATTTTATTTATTCTTTACGCAGCAGAAAAGATGCGCGCGCGCAAAAATTTGGCATAGGTCTTACCTCGGTAACGTCCCGCGGGACACTGGCAGACACTGGCAAGCGACGCGCGGATCGAAAACCACTTGAATAATCGATCAAAAAATGTATAAATGCAATAAAAAAAAACCATCGGGTAGAATCGATTCCTAAATTAATTACCTATATATTGATATAAATTATAGAAAAAAATGAGTAATAACACTCGTTTAAAATGGAATTTGGCTTGTAAAAAACCTGCAAATCGAGCTTAGTTCGGTATTTTTTTCTATTGAGAAAATTTTATTGTATCGTATATTGATCGGGTACAACCTATGGAGAAAGAATGTATCTGAAATATATATTTTTTTCAGATTCTAAATGTAATAATTTGCCTATCAAAACAAGGTTCTTAAACATGCAAAAACGGGAACACCCGGCCTTAAGGAGAAGAGCCGGCAAGAAACTCCACGGTTACTCTTTTAAAAAAACTGGGCTTTTACAATGTTTTCAAGTTACAGGCTAATAGGTATGGGAGGACAGTGTAGGCCCGTCAACAAGTACCAAGTATAACTTATCAAAATAGAAGATGGTTTACAAAGCTAGTCTATTTAAATTAAAAAAATCACAAATAAAAAAATAATCTGTAAATATTACTAAAATAATAAAAATAAAAACCTACATATTTAAACCAAATGACAAGATGTATGATTGTGATATACATAGGTACCTACATCATTTTACTGACTACCTTTCCCTCTATTTCCAGACATGATCGTCGCCGAAGCTTGGAAAGCAAGCTACCTCTACTGGGTCTTCCCAGTACTCATCATCGCAACAGTCTTCGCACTCCTTGGTCTTTTCGGAGTCGTCTTCTCAATCAGACTCTTCGCCAAGTACACTTGTGGAAATTACCGTAAGCCAACGAGAATGGATGGGAAGACCGTGATTGTGACCGGATGTACCGGTGGGATTGGGAAGGAAACTGCGAGGGAGTTGGCTAAGAGAGGAGCCAGGGTCATCATGGCTTGTAGGAATTTGGAGGTTGCTGAGAAAGTTAAAGGTGATTGTATAATGTTTATTAAATTTTAGGTTCTAGTTTGTGACCGTTTGGCTTTTTGGGGTAAAATCATGCAAGGCGACGAAATTTGTGGTTTAGAGGAATTTGATGGAAGAGTTTTTAAATACCAAGTTTCATGTCTCAGTTCAATAGCAAATGATCACATGCAGTTGCAGTAGTCACGTCCAACAGATGCTTTGGGCCGGTTACGGCAGAAACACAACAAAAGAGAGGGCTGTTTCATAGTTATTTTTTCCCCGTATTTATTTATTTTTATTTAAAATAGAATATACTTAAGTACCAATTAGGTAACACCAACAATTTAAATTTCCAGCCGAAATCATCGACACAACAAAGAACACAAAAGTCGTAGTCAAGAAACTGGACCTCAGCTCCTTCGCATCCATCAAAGAATTCGCGGAAGACATCAACAAAACTGAGACAAAACTAGACGTTTTGGTCCACAACGCTGGTTACGCAGACACTTTCAAGAAGAGGAAGACTGTTGACGACCTTGAGATGACCATGGAGACCAATCATTATGGACCATTCTTGCTTACACATCTTTTGATTGATTTGCTCAAGAAAAGTGCCCCATCGAGAATAGTGGTAGTCGCTTCGTCTTTATACCGTCTTGGAGCTTTCAACATAGAAAACCCGAACCCAGTTGACACATTGCCAGGGTATCTCTACTACGCATCTAAGGAAGCAAACATACTTTTCACGAGAGAACTAGCCCGAAGATTGGAAGGTTCGGGAGTGACAGTGAACTGTCTACATCCCGGCTTGATCGAAACCGGAATTTGGAGTTCTGTGCCCCCTCCATTGAATTGGATGCTGTTCCCGTTATCCAAATGCTTCTTCAAGAACCCTGAACAAGGTTGCCAGACTTCAGTCATGTTGGCGGTTGATGAAAAACTAGAAAAGGTTTCCGGAAAATATTTTTCTGATTGCAGAGAAAGTTCATTGTCGAATTCTGTCAGTAATATGAGCAGAGCTAAGAAAGTTTGGGAGATTTCTGAGAAAATGGTCAAATTGGGCGAAGATGATCCTAGGATTTAGTTGTGTATTTTAATGGAGCAAGAACGATGTATTTATTATAGAGGCGTATAAAATGAAATTACGAGTATTCATGTTCATCGGTGTAACAGCTATTATAGCAGAAGAAAATGTCTATGTTTCACTGTATTCCACTTTTCTGTAAGCATAGCCGCGAATTCTTCATCTTTTCGTTGAGTCACTGCTATGTAAAATTATATTGATTTGCTTTCTATTTTAGTAATCACTATTTGTACGCAAAGGTGCAACAACTTAAACAATGTATTTATAAATTTTATATTTAGTTATTAAAGTTTTTTTTTTATGTTTTAACTTTTTTGAAACCTTCGCAATCGCAAAAATAAAAACATCTAGGTATCAATTAATATTCATTTTATTACTAAAACTAGTTAGTTACATAATGGATAACAATTAACTGCTAATGAACTAAGTCATCTAATAGATCATAGTTTATGAAATTATGATCGTAAAGCTTTTAAAAGTAATCAGTTACACGTTTTGGCTATTACACAATGACGAATGATGGTCGATTTACTGAAAGGTCAGTGACGTGTAACTAGCAGGCTAGGTCATAAAGTACTTGAAACAGTTCTTATTTAGTATTCCCCGAAAGACAAATGTTGGTGTAGGTACATTTATGTACAGTCAGCCAGCACATCAAATTACCACAAACTGTCAAATTTTCTCATTCGATTTTAAACTAAACCATCAACATTTAAAATCATTTAGAGAAATTTAGTAGTAATAGACGGAAAGGAAAACAATGTACTTGTGTAATTTCACCCATGTTGGAATTTCACGTGATTAAGGGCGAGCGGTTCGCTGAAAATGCGAAGTTTCCAACAGAATCTAAAAATATAAACGATAAGAACGACGAATAAGAAATTGTTTAACAATGAGAAATATTTCTGAATATTAAATAATTTCTTCATTTACAAGTTATTCGGAAAAATGAATAGAAATTTGTTAAAAAATGCCTTACCACCCACTGCCATATATGCCACTGTGTGTTAGCCATTTGATTATACAATATAAAAATAAATATATTCATCTAGACCCCATCTAGGGTTAGTTGACACTTTAACATTCATCTCATACATGCAACGTTAGTCTTTAATAAAACGGAACTTTTTCATAGAAGTTAATATCGTAATAACGTAACATAACATAACGCCCGTAATCCCAGAAGGGTTTGGCAGAAGTGTACCTTAGTACACCCACATTTCGCAATTACTATTAAGTAATTTGATTTATGGCAAATAATATACAATAATATTAGTACTTTTTTCACAAAAACAGCAAATAGGGTTCATATGTTATAGAGAGCTTACAATATGCGCTATTTCTCATCGATCTTTAGTGTATAGTAGTTTAAAAACTACATTCATTAAAATTGAAGATCCTAATAAGACCAAAATATTGTTTTATATGGAAACTTCAAAAATACTGGACTTTAAGTATTTGTTTAATACTTCATAATTTTAACTTATTTTTTATTAGTCTATCAAATCAAACTGGTCTAGGAATGTGTGGTCTACACCTAATGCGGTCCCTAGGCTTTCCCGCGGTTTTCTACAAGGAGGCTCGTCGTCAAAACAGATCGGATCCGAATAGTCCGAAGACTTCTTTGGTATCACACTGCAACTTGGACTTAAAAGATCAGGCAATAAGACCCTATTTGCTGTGAACACATCTACATTAACAGTGTTGAGATTTTCTTTTTCTTCTACAATAGTCTTGAATTCGTTCCCATCTTCGTAGCTTTTATCGCACGGCAAGACGCTAGCTCTGACTTTCTTGAACCTATTGATAATTTTCTCTAAAGAACTTGTTTTTCTTATCAATTGTGAGTTACTTTTGGGTGTTTCAGTCTTAAGTTCATCTTTTTTTAGGATATCTTCTTGTAGTTTCAGCACATTCAGATCAGCGAAATGCACCTTATTCGAGTCTTCTTGAATTTTAGTTGTGACTTGATCCAATTCAGTTATACAAATAGTGGGTAAACTAGTAGCATCAAATATTTTTCTGTCGCTTTCAAGTTGCACTACACCGTCAGGAGTTCCATAACTGTTATCATTTTCTAAAGACAAGATGCCGGATACTTCAAGATGTGGACAGTCTTCTTGCATTACGGATAATATCCGTGGAATAGGAATCTTAGACTTAGACCTCTTTTCTCTGTTATCAAAGAGATTTGGTGAGGAATGACTTCTAAACAAACCATTGTTATCAGTTGAAGCCACTGATTCATTAAACAGTCCACCCTTCTTAACATTAAGATTACTTGGTCTCTCTGTTTTATATTTAAACTTTTTAGAGCTACTAGACTTTTTCGTTGATAGCAACCTCATAATTTGTTGTTTTGTAAATCCTGAGGAACATTCTGCAATGGTTTCATTGTTCCTATAGTTAGTTTGGGATAATATTGACATGTTAAAGTTCTGTATAGAGTTTGGACGGTCATAGGAACTGATACGGCATGATATGAGGCTCTTTAAGAAGTCATCTCTTGGTCCTTGATAGAATGGAGCACTGAGTAATGACCGTGTCTGTGGTTTAGCAAAAACGCTGGCTCTTCTGCGTAAGTTAAATTGATGTTTGGATATGTTGAGCGGTGTAAATGTGTCAAATATAAATTGAGACTGTAAGTCTTTGCCCATCTTCAAGTCTGCCAGGTCAGGCAACGGTGGTATTTCTGAGGATTCCTTCAGGGATAAGGACTGGTTGTACGATGTTTGTGTTCGCTGAAAAATAACAGTTAATATTAAGAAAATCACAAACAAAATATAAAACTAGCAGCATAAATCCTCATAGTTTTCAAGAGTTCTATAAAATTCTTTTCATTATTATTTAAATTAATTTGCAAACAATAATTGCAGACAAAAAGCTAAACTGGAAAGCGCATGTGGAAGAACTCAGTAAAAAAGTTAGTAATTCTTGTTACGCGCTGTTCAAACTGGTCCCAGTGCTTAACACTGAATCATTGCTCACGGCTTATCACGGTTTGGTTTCTTCACACTTAAGGTATGGGATAATTTTCTGGGGCAACTCAACCGACAAGGACATACCCTTTAAAGCCCAAAAAAGGTGTCTCAGGACTATGTTTAAGTTACAGTCAACCGAAAGTTGTAAGCCCTACTTTAAAAAATATAAAATATTAACTCTGCCTTGCCTTCACATTTTAGACAATGTCATGTTTGTGAAATAAAATCGACACTTATTTCCACGTCAATCAGAAGTGGTCGATCACAACCGTAGTAGACGCAATGACAGTATTCTACACTTGAGAGCAATAAAATCGCACACATTGACTTTTTGTTGTTAAAGCAGTTTCTTTCATGAATGTGAATACATATTAAAATAAAACTTACACTATTTGAATGTTTACTTCAGTACTTTTCTTCAAATACAGTGTAAAAAAAATACCCATAGGGGGTTTTAGGGCACAAAACCCAACATACGGATAAAATTACCCAATTTTGCTTTTGAATAAAAATAAAACTCACAAATGCTTGATCAAATTGTTTTTTAATAAGGTGTACTCCCTCCCCTAGCTTTGATTACAGCTCTTAATCGGTTTTTCATGGACCGTATTAATTTCACCATGAAATCTTGTGGTATGGCGTTCCACTCCTCTTCAATGGCAAGTTGAAGCTCTTGGAGGCACGTAGGAGCAGGGCTTCTTGTTCGTACTCTTCTTTTTAGCTCATCCCAGACATGCTCAATCGGATTGAGATCAGGACTACCAGCTGGCCACTCCATCGCGGTGATTCCAACGTCTTCCATGTAGTCGCAAACTGTTCTGGCGACATGCGGTCTGGCGTTGTCGTGCATTAAGAGAAAATCTTCTCCCATAAGCCACGCAAGCGGCCTCACATGTTCTTCGACGTATTGTGCAGCCGTCAAACTTCTCGATCTCGGGCCGGTATTCGCCGTAGTGATGAATACAATGTCAGTTTTAGTGTCCAACATTATGCCACCCCAAAACATACACGATCCACCTCCAAAAGCCACACGTTCGCTTATGCAGCATTGTGAAAATCGCTCTGATGACCTGCTGTAGACCCTAGAGCGTCCATCATGACCATGTAAAGTCATTCTGCACTCATCAGAGAACATAACAGCCCGCCATTGGTCATACGTCCAATTTAAATGTTCCCTAGCAAATTGTAGCCGGGCTTGCCGGTGAGCTGTGGTAAATTTGGGACCATTTGCTGGGCGATGTGAAGTCATTCCTGCTTCACCTTGTCTTCTTCGAACTGTCCACCGACTTATACTGACATTGCGAACTTCTCGAAGCTGTTGTCCCAGTTGAACCGCGTTCAGTTGCCGATTTCTCAAAGAGCTTGTCACAAGAAAGCGGTCATCACGCTCTGATGTTGTGCGTCGCCGGCCAGATCCTAGTCGCCGAATGTAGCCACCGGTCTCTTGGAACCTCTGGTATACACGACGAACAGAGTAGCGGCTCAAATTTAGCCGTCGAGCAACTTCACTTTGGTTATGGCCTGCTTCGAGCAAGGCAATAACTTGAGCGGCTTCTGCGGGCGTGGTATCCATATTTTTCCAGTAAATCCGTATGCTTCCAGTAGAGATGTTATCACGTTGACCTTCGGTATGCCTGATTAAAAATTCCTTTTTTTTATTTTTTAGGTATGGCATCTCGCAGTTGACCTTGAGAGGCCGTGACTGCTTAACCGGTCTTTCCTGTGGCTACCCTAAGGTATTAGCTTAAAGCCTCCAGCCAGGAGCGTAAATATAAGTATTATAAACTTAACGACAGCGCTCTAAGGGCACCCCCTGTGGGGTACGAACCTCGGCTTAGGGAGTCGTTGGGGAAAAACAGCAAGTTGGGGACGGGCTGGATCGAAAGTTTAAATTCATGATTATTAACGGGGATTACTATTAAATGCTACGGCTCACTCAGCCTCGGGGCTGGCGGTTCGACGTGCAAGGGACGGGGGGAACAATTAATTCTTGAACTTCGCGTGGTACCTCGGCGGCGAGGACGGAATGACGGTTTCTATTTGTGCACTGTATTTGTGGCCCTATTGCTTTCCTGAAGGAGAGTAATGGGGTCATCCGGGTCTATTAAAAATTCCAGTAAACCGACCTTTTTATACCTGCGGCTAAGGGTGCAAGTAGTGACAACGCAAACGCGTGAATTTGGGGAATTCGGTGTACGGTCGGTTTTTGTAAGTTACGTGAAGGTCAATGATTTTAATTTTATGTTTTTGTAAAGCTAAGCTTGTATGCTTTAATTTTGTCTAATGATTTTTACTCAATATCTTTAGATTTTAGAAA
This sequence comes from Tiliacea citrago, assembly GCA_963921375.1. Taxonomy (NCBI): domain Eukaryota; kingdom Metazoa; phylum Arthropoda; class Insecta; order Lepidoptera; family Noctuidae; genus Tiliacea; species Tiliacea citrago. The sequence goes on from OY992802.1 coordinate 19,136,079, forward strand.
ACCATCAGTAATAATAAACCAAATTACAAGAGGTGTGCGATTTTATTGCTCTCAAGTGTATGTCTACATAGATCGAAAACAGCATTACTGCACAAGAGTGTTTTCTGTATGGCCCCTAAAATTTTCAATAAACTCCCAAAGAGTTGGAAGGAGCTTAATATCCGTCAATTAAAAAATAAATTAAAGATACTGCTAGAAGGGAAAGCATACTACAGTATTCTAGAATTTCTTAATGGCAACATCTAGTACCTAATATTATCAATACATGTTTGACATAATCTGTACATAAAGCAACATATTATTGCCATGATGGTAATTTTAATTGATATTTAGTAATTGTTTCGTAATTATGACCATATATTTCATTTTATCCTTAACAAAATTGACATTTATTATTTATTATTTTTGTCCTTATGTAATTGTAATACTTATCCAATATCTTTTATTAGGTACTGAAATTTAAATATTTGTACGCCACTAAGGCCAAACATGACTGGTCATAAACTAAAACATATTTAATAACTTGCATGCTCTGTATGTGTACTCATGTTTCCACAAATAAATAATCTTGAATCTTGAATAATATTTAAAATTATCCCACACTGATAAAATTTTTGTTAAAATTTGTGTAAACGTGGGCTTCACACTTAAAAAGAGTTGACTTCATTTACATCTCTATAAGTTTTATTTTGGTAACAAATCTATTTCTAAGTAAAATACACAGAAGAGTTTAAAATAATGATTACAATAACTAGAACTCACCGGAAGTTTAGCTTCGGCATTCATCACCCTATCTAAAAGTATCCTCATAGCTGACACAATTTCAGCAAAGTTCTGTCTCCCAACATCCAAGTATTCATTGAACTTGTATATTTCATCACCGATTTCAGCATTTTTTAGTATAAAACCTATTGATATAAGAAATCCTCTTATAAGGTTAGGGAAACTCAACTTATCATCTTTTGTGATATTCTTGAGAATGTATTTCTGTTCGCTGTTGACTTGGTTTTGTAATTCTTTTGTGCATATTTCGTCAGTTTTTGGGTTATACTCTAATGTGTACGAGCTCTTTTCAACTTCACCTGTTTGTCTGGAAATTAACATTTCGGTAGAGTTACGAGTTTCTCTACAACTTTGAAGGAACGGTTTTATTTTAGTATCCCATTCCTTTTCCAGTTGTGTGATTCTGTTGTCCACTTCAGCCAACCAATCATCGAAAAATGATGATGATTTGTGAACATCTTTTATTTTTAGGATTTCTGCTTTTGCAGTCTCATCTACTTCATGTGTTTTTAAGAAGCCATCAACTATTTCGTCTAGATATTGTTGTGGGTTTAATTCAGTCATTTTATTCTCCATTTCAGTTATTTTCTTGCGGAACAACTCAGCAATTTTCTCCATAACTGCTCTTTTACACAAATAATTAGAAAATTTACTGGATATTGTCACAGTTTCCTTTTCAATGTTATCAAAAAAACCTTCTTTTTTTGACTTGTAATCCTCAGTCATGTTGTTATACAGCTTCTTCTGGTTATCTTTGAACATTTTCGACATTAATACTTTATGGACAGCAAGTTGCGACATTTGGAATATCAACATAGTGACTTTATAGCAGCTTGGGTTGACCAGGTATGAGGACATGACTGGCGCCAACAAACCTTTGTTGCTGTAGTCGCTAATGACGTTAGACAAGTCGTTCCTGTATGCTCTCTCAGTCTTTGTATCGTATAGTGGCCATGGCAATGAGCTAGAAGCCTGAGTATCGATTATTGACACCAAATAGTAAGAAAGGTGATTAAAGAAGCTCTGTGTCGGTTTTTCTAATGCATTCTCTTTGAATATCTGCCTGCTGAGCTCTAAAGGCATTTGCTGCAGCTTACTCAGTATTCCCAAGTTTAAAATAGTCTCCTTCTTAAATGTGACAACAAGGTCTCTTTGCATCGCTATTGTAGCCATTTTAGCACTTTATTTTCACATAGATGCACTTAATAACACAAATTTGATTATTTTACACAACGTTGTACACTATTGTTGCGTTTTAAAACATAATTCAGAGAGTTTAGAAAATATTTTCGAAATAATTACAAACCCAATACGCATTTTCTGGGTTGAATTCAAATTGAAATGTCAATTATTTCCGTTAATGCCACGTAGTGCTGTCCATCCATTTAGGATAAAACAGTAATCGACTATTTTACACTAAACAGTCTACTGATAATAATAATAAAAAATCTAACAAAAATAAAAACTGGGGGTGATCTGTAAATGATCATCAGGGCTAACATGACACACGCGACAATTACTCACTTTCGCGCGAGTAATTCTTGTCTATTTCTGTAACTATCTCGTTTTCTGACAGCGCTCCCATACAAAATACGCGACTCGTTCTGTCAAACTTGATGTTTTCTCGACAAACCCTAACATGGCACGTATTTTATCTCGAATTTTGACATTTCAACACGAGATATCTCTGATTTTTCTGTCATTTACTCGTCCTCGATTTTGACGACGAGAAGAGTAGACAAAAATATGATACAAAAAAAAAGGCATTCACTGGCGACAGACGTGAAAAATTAAAACTTTGGAATAACATAATAAATACGTATACATATACACAGGCCGCTGTGGGACGCCAGTCTGCTGCAACACGTCACATTAGCATTTCGGTAACGTGGCTAACATGTTGACGAATTGGTAAGCATGTAGGTGACGCAAGTAGCATGTCGGGGACGCTGTTAGCATCTGGGTGACTAGGTTAGCGAGTTGGTGACGCAATTAGTATGTCGGGACGCGGTTCGAATTGCTGTGACTCAGTTAGCATGTCGGTGACACAGGTACTATGACGGGGACGCTGATAGCATGTCGGGACTCAGTGAGCACGTTGGTGACGCAGTTAGCATGTTTTTAACATTTCGGGATTCTTATAGCATGTCGGTGACGCAGGTGGCATGACGGGGACGCTGATAGCATGTCGGGACTCTGTGAGCAAGAAGGTGATGCAGTTAGCATGTCGGGACGCTTTTAGCATGTCGATGACGCAGTTGGCAAGTCGTGAATTGGTTTAAATGTCAGACACACACTGACGGCATGTCGGTGACGCTATTGACATATCAGTGACGCGTTTAGCATGTTGATGACTCGGTTAGCACGTCGGTGACACGAACCCACAAATTTTGCCCATACTAAAAATGTCTCACTCATTTTCATTTGCGTGATTTTGTTTTGTATTATGCCAAAGAAAAACATTTATTTTTAATCAAAACAGTCTGTTACACAAAAAAAGTAAACATAAATTAAAAGAGGAGAATGAAAATCAATATAGTACAAACTAATTCCATGCGTAAAATCGAATGAATGAGCCGATGTTACTATCATAAATTGTTTTTTTTGTTAATAATTTGCTACATCGGTCTCTCGTCACGAGATAAAGAACTGTCAAAGTGTCTTTCTCGAGTTTACTCCAGCATAACGGTCATGTTAGTGTTTAGAATGACGTCATAATCGTCGACAAATTTCGACAAATCGAGAACGAGAGCGTTCTCGCGCATGTCATGTTAGCCCTGCATTGCGATTCGTGTTTAATGTTTGCGATTCGTGTTTAATTGTAGAGGATGCTTCATTGCATGCTTGTTTCATAAACAAAATCCACCAAAAAAGAAGCTAAACCAACATTGGAAAAACCGGCTAAGTGCGTGTCGGACTACGCACAATGAAGGATTCCGTAGTGGGGATTAATTTATCTTAAGACTAAACTTAACATTGTAGTTGAAAAACATGTTCTCTCATACATTCCAACTGCAAATATAAGTTTGTACGCACAATATTGAAAAATTTGTCTTGTTCTTGTAATCTATATGTAGAGAACTATTTTCTGTATTTTATTTTTTCATTTTGTCTCAGTAGTTTCAGAGTTATGGTCATCATGGTACATCTATTTTCTTAATTAAATAAAAATAATGTTACTTTTAAAATTATTTTTATTTAATAAAAACTTTTAAAATTATAAAAAAAATATAACTGAAATCCTTACGTCGCGCGTCGTTCCTTAAGTCCTTTCATTTAATATGTCACACAGTACAGTTTGCAAAACGTATATATTTTTTTTTATAATCTGCCACCTAAAAAGTGATCCCCATTCTCGATTTTTTTTTATTTACGTTATACGTTCGTATTCGGATTACAGAAGTTCATACGTGTACCAAATTTCAACTTAATCGGTCCCGTAGATTCGGAGCAAATCGGCTCAAATTCGGCTGTGACAGACGCACAGACAGAGATACAGACACTTGAGGTACGGAGCCCCAAAAATTAACATGCTAACATGAAAATTGAAAGCAATATCATCTTCTAAAATTTAAATTCTCTACAATGCTAAAAGTGAAGTGTATTAAAAGAATTGAATGTTCTCTTCTTTCCATCTCTCTGAAAGAATTCTGTATTATCTATCAAAATTGAAACGAAACAAACAAACGATAGGATTTTTTTTTTCAATATTCATACTCCAAAAAAGAACGACGAAGACGCTATCCCAGCAGCCAAGGCACTGGTTACGAAGCCTGCGCCCTTCATGCGCGGCGCCCCAGGCCCCGAGCGCAACTGCGCTGCAGTCGTCATCTAATGACAGTTTTATAAGTGACATTTTGTAAAGAGTGAAAAATTGTATTTTTAGTTTAAATATTTTTTGTGTCTTTGTTTCTAGTGCGTGTGTATAATGTGTATATAGTTTATTTATATTGTTTTTTTAAGATAAGTTTAACTATAAGTTTTAAGTGTTTTATATATGATCATTGCCGGCTGTAACGACGCCGGAAACTGCTAGTCAACCTGCTATATCACTTGATGTCCAGCTGGTGAGATGTCCTCATTGCTCACAGGCACGCTTTTTTAAAGGCGAACGGGGGCTGAGGATACATTATGGCAAGATCCACAAATCTCATAGTGCACCTTTGTGCCCCCCAACCACATCCCCAATATCAACACCGCCTATTCAAAGCTTGTGGATAACCTTAGCAAAATTCAAAAATTCTACTCCAGTTTTAAAGAGAGTTCCCCGGGGCACGAGACGGTCTGTGGCACTGAGTTTGGCAGGGTGTCTCCGTCTTGTGTCCCAGGAGAACTCACAAAGTGCCTGGGAGCAACTACTCACTTTCCCATATAGGATTCTGCATGTCCGAAAAAATTCGGCGACTAAAAAAACCTTATCAAACCAAATTAAAGATAATTGCAACAATTCGACCCTAATTTTAGATTCAAAATTACCTGCATTTAACAACCTGTCACAAAAAGGCTTTTGTTTACATGTGAAATCCAAACTAAGTGAAGGTGACATCAGGGGAGCAGGCAGGATACTGTTCAGCAGCGATGTGGTGGCGCCTTACTCTCCAGAAACGCTAACAGCTCTGGAGAGTAAACACCCAGCGCCTGCGGATGGCCTCACCTTTCCCGACCCCCCCGACCCTCCAGACCTAAATTCACCCATCCTAAACGTTTCGGCCCCCCAGTTGATTGCAGCTGTAGGCTCCTTCCGGAGTGGTTCCGCCGGCGGCCTCGACGGCCTGACTCCACAAGAGTTCAGGCACCGGGGAAGCTGGTGAGTCGCTTTTGAAGGAGCTTGCAGCCCTGATGAACCTCATGCTCAACGGTGGTGTGAACGAGGCCGTCGTCGATGTCTTGTACGGGGCCAACTTATGTGCCCTGCGCAAGAGAGACGGTGGCATTCGTCCCATCGCCGTTGGGTGCACCTACAGGCGGACGGCAGCCAAAATATGCTGTAAGCTGTATAGCGAATCCCTTACAGCTAAGTTTCAGCCCCTGCAGCTTGGTTTTGGCTCGAAAGGTGGCTGTGAGGCTGCCGTACATGCCCTTTCCACCTTTTTAAACTCAAACAAAGGTGAGGTTATCCTCAAAGTTGACGTGAAAAACGCTTTTAACTCTGTAAACAGGGCTGAAACTTTGTTGGCTGAAGTCAAAAAGGAACTACCCGAAATTTATGGTTTTATGTGGCAATGTTATAGGTACCCTTCAAAATTATTATACAAGGACAATGTTTTGGAATCAGCAGTTGGATGCCAACAAGGTGACCCTCTTGGGCCAGTCATTTTCAGCTTGGCTATTTATCCAATTATCCAGAAACTAAATTCAAAATTTAACTTGTGTATTTATATGATGGAACGCTAGGAGGTGATGTAGACACCGTTTTGAAAGACTTACAATTCCTCAAACAGCAATTTAAATCTATTGGCTTGGAACTTAACCCCTCAAAATGTGAAATTTACCTTTCTGACATTACCGACAGACAATTGACCCTAGAAAAATTTAATGCAATAGCCCCACAAATCAAAATTTTAGAAAAAAGCTCACTGCACCTCCTAGGTTCCCCTATTTTAGAAGATAGCTTTTCTCCTTTCATCAGCGAAAAAATCAAAAACTTTAATGAAACCGACAGACTCTCCAAAATTAATTTACATTCGGCATTCACCCTGATTAGATACTGTTGTTTTGGCCCAAATTTTATTTATTTTCTACGTTCTTCCCCTTTATGGAAGCAACCACATCTGTTGGACAAAATTGACCAAATTATTCGCAGCACACTTACATCCATTTTAAATGTGGAGTTGGACGACCGAGCGTGGCTTCAAGCCACACTACCCATCCGTTTTGGCCTTGGCGTCCGCAAAATTACCAGTATTAGCTTACCGGTGTTCCTGTCCTCTGTCCACAGCACTGCAAAGTTGACCCGGAAAATTTTAGCTCCCTCCCTGGTTGACTCTGAAGTGCCGTGCTTGACCGATGCCGTGAACATCTGGAAAGCGGCTTGCCCGGATACAGATCGGCCCGCAAACCCATCTTCCCAGAGACAGTGGGACGAGCCACTCTGCAGGTTGGTCTTGTATAATTTTATCAATACGTCCACCAATACTGCTGAGCGTGCCCGCCTGCTGGCTGTGGGTGAGTGGGAGTCGGGCCTCTGGCTTCAAGCACTACCGTCACCCAACACAGGCACTATGTTGGGTGACACCACCTTCCGTGTCGAGACCTGTCTGCGTCTTGGCGCTCCTTGCGGGGCTCCGCATCGTTGCCAGTGCGGAGAAGCTGTCGACTGCCTTGGACATCATGGCCTATCTTGCAGTAAGAGCGCAGGCCGGATAGCACGTCACGCCAGCATTAATGACATCATCCGTCGTGCTCTTGTCACTTGTCGGGGTGCCAGCTATTTTAGAACCTAATGGCTTGTCATCCGACGATGGGAAGAGACCAGACGGAATGACCATAATGCCTTTGAAGTTAGGTCGGCCTTTGGTGTGGGATGCAACATGTGTCGACACCCTTGCGCCATCCCATCTTCCTAGCACGGCGAGCTGTGCTGGGGCGGCTGCTGCAGGTGCAGAAAACCTCTAACGATGAAAATATTCCAATCTTATTGGGTGTTATATGTTCGAGCCGTTTGGGGTTGAAACACTAGGGCCATGGGGTCCAAGTGCCCACTTGGTTTTTCAGGATATCGCCAAGCGGTTAGTCGACTCTTCACGTGACCAGAGGGCTGGTCTATTTTTCGGGCAACGAATCAGCATCGCCATACAACGTGGCAATGCTGCCAGCCTTTTGGGCACTTTTCCGGTTGACAGCGATGCGGACGAATTTTTTGATGCCATATGATTCTGTCCCCTCCTTTTTTATATATTGTACATATTATTATATTAAGTCTGTTAGCGTATATATTATGTAAATATTTTACTAGTAATTAATAAATATTTCACAATGGACTAATTATGCAGAATAACTAACATTCTTGTAAATATCATAACTTGTAACTAACATTCAAATAATTAATCGACTAAAAAACTTGACATTCATTACTGCCCAACACTGAAGATTTGGTTCCGTTCAGAAACCACGGAAAATATTTGTCGATGTCAGTAGTTCAGCAGTACTAAATCTTAACAATAGTGCTAGAATATTGGATAAAATAGATATAATAAGTAAATAATATATATTATAAAAAAAAAATGATAATAATGATTTATACTTAGAACATTGTGTATATTATTATTATACACAGTGGACTTATATTTAAAAATACGTAGAAAGAATGAAGTGTAGTGATTGATTATGATTACTGAACGAAGTAATCGATTGCAACGTTCCGTTACACTCGTTCTTGATAAGGCACAATAACAGCGCAGAAAATAAATAAATAATTTATTAATTTTCCGCGCTATATTGTATGTGTAATTCTATTAAAAATAATATTTTTCTGAATATTTAGAGAACAAAAATTATATTATAATTAAATAAATTGATTGTTTTAATTTAAAAAATAGTAAGAATTATTTATGCGTAGATCAATCTAATTGTTTTCATTCATGACACGAAACACTCTAACCTCAAAACATTTCGTTAGCGGGGGGCAAACAAATCTCACGTGTTTGTTTCTCCCCGAAAAATGAAAATAAATTGAAGTAAAACAAGCAAAAATGGTGCGTAACATCCTTAGTTAGTTTAATTACAATACACGGCGGGAGATGGTGATAAAGTTTTGTGTTATTTCAGAGTAAGTTGTATGTTTTATACGAACACAGCGCGGGCTTCGCGCTGTTCAAAGTCACCGAGTTTGAAGAGCTTGCAGCCTTCTTGCCTCAAGTAGAAGAGTCTGTGACTGACTTGCAGCGATTCAACTCCGTTGTGACGCTAAGTGGGTTCCAGCCTTTCAAATCGGCGGTCGTCGCTTTGGAAAATATCAATGCGGTGTCCGAAGGTTAGTGCCCGCGTGTTTTAAGATTATGTCCACATAAACCATGCTTGTTATATAACTGATAGAATAATTTGCTATACAAACATTCTTCTATGAAAAGGTCATCCGTAATTCAGAAAAACTATAAATGCATAATTATTTCTCAGGATTGACCTTATTTTCTTATTTCTTATCTTGCCTGTTCTAGTATGTAGTGTCGATGGCACGACAGTGTATTAAATTTGCCTGATACTATTCTATATTTATGCACATGCTACTATGAAATTGATTTTTATTTAGGGATGATATTTTGTCAGAAAAAAATATTTGGATATTTACAAACAATTTCCATACTATTATTTTACAACCACATAGTATTAAAAATAGACAAGGTCATCTAAACCAACATGATCTTTTCTGTATTAACATATTTATGGTTGTCAAACAGGTATACTGCCGGAAGACTTGAACCTGTTCCTGGAGGGGGCGCTTCCTAAGCGCAAGAAGCGTGGTAAATGCACACTGGGTGTATTAGACCCCAAGTTGGGGGCAGCCATCAGCGAGGCGCTGGAGATTCCCTGCTCACACACTGGGGCTGTTCCAGAGATTCTACGAGGTAAGTCCTCCGTCTTTATCTTAAAAAAAATAATCTTTAGGTTGAGGTGAGCTTTCTATTTAGAAAATGCTTGTTTCATTTATCTTAACATGCAAATAAATACTTTATTATTAAATCCTTTATGCATAGAATAATAAAGCTACTTTATTCTATATTTTCTTTAAGTTTACAAATCAAATGTAGTATTAGTATTATTAGTAATATTTCCTTACTACTAATCTTAGACTTGTGTTAGATGTAATTTTCCTCTATATGGATCCCCTTTTTAGTGCATTTCATATTAATTCTTAAATTTATGATTTTTATATTACAAAGAGAAGCTAATGATGTTTAATACCTACTCTGTAAATTTCAATCACCATGCTGGACTAAATAAATAGGAGAAAACTTTTATTTGCACACTTTGATCTATTGCAAGTGTTTTATCTCCACTTGTGGTAATAACAGTGGTGCTAAAGTAAAGTCAGTTATATCCACACATGTAACCTATTTAATGAGTGCATTGTGTTGAAATTAACTGCTACATTTCTTTAGTATGTAGCAGTATTCACTAGCTTTTGTCTGAAATTGTCTCACGGGAAGATACTGTGTGATTGAACAAACATCCAAATATCTAAACATACAAACTTATAATATTAGTAGGATTCTCTATCAAAATTTACAGAAGTCAATGTAGCTAAAACTTCTATGAGTAATATGTTATATCTGTCTCTGTGTTTATACAAATGTTTGCCACATGTTCTAGTCCCCAATAATAACTAGGGCCATTTAGTTCCAGTAAAAAAATATTTGAAAGCATCAATTAAAAAACCACAAGCATGATTTTTTAATAAACTCTTTTGTAAACCATCAATGGGGTTGATGGTTACTTTTGTTCCACCTCAGTAATTAGTCTAACTTATTATCTAAACTAAAACAACACATCACAAATCACATCTAACTGAAAACACAAATTACTTCTGATCTGTATACCTACATTATAAGCAAATAAATTATTTATATTTCTACTAAGCAGGCATTCAGGCAATATGGCAGTATGCCTTTGTGTCTTTATAGTGCACCAACGATAAAAAATAAATAAAATTTATTTTCTTAGGTATCCGCCACCACTTCCACGCTCTCATCAAGGGTCTGACCCTAAAGGCATGCAGCGTGGCACAACTGGGTCTGGGCCACTCTTACTCCCGAGCCCGCGTGAAGTTCAATGTGCACCGGGTTGACAACATGATCATTCAGTCTATAGCACTGCTGGATCAACTGGACAAGGATATCAATACATTTTCTATGCGGATCAGGTGAATATCAGAACTTAAGATTTTATTCTCTTTAGCAAGAATTGCTTTATGTTATTTTTTTACATCTTTGATGTTGTGAACCTAAACTTATCTATATCTTATCTTTTTAATCAATACAATAAACAATTCAGAGAGCTAAAATTCAATTATTTTAAAACTAAACTTTAGAAATATATAATAATGTGTTCCACATTTTTTGCTGAAGTAAGTAAGCATCATAAATGTGAAACCAATATTTCAGACCTTATAAGTTCCATATTTCATGCAAAATACAGCTATTCTATTCTCTAATGAACTTCTGTTCATTCCTGACATAGTTCAAAAATGTATGCTTGCAGGGAAAAAATATGCATGTACTAATAGCACGAATATTAGCTGGACAGTAGACATTGTAATTTCATTTGGATATTGTTGAAAAGATGGCTGTTTAACACACTTGATTCGTTTTTACCAAAGATTTGATCAGTTCTCATTTTGTAACTTATTAATCTTCATCCCACAGAGAATGGTACTCTTACCACTTCCCAGAGCTGATCAGCATTGTCCCAGAGAACCAGCTTTACACTAAGTGTGCCGAGTACATCAAGGACCGGAAAACGTTAAGCCCGGAGTCGGTGGAGCCTCTGACTGAGATCATCGGCGACTCGGAGAAGGCCCAGGCTATTATTGACGCGTCTAAGATGTCAATGGGAATGGATATCTCACCTGTGGATTTGATTAATATACAGATGTTTGCGGGAAGGGTTGTTGCGCTCAGTAATTATAGGTAAGGTTTAAAAAAAATATTTTTGTAGTACCTGAAGGCTAAATAAAAATGTTCAAAATCTAGTTGCAATCAAATCAAAAATTTTGGTTATTAAAATTTTTTTTTTGTTAGAAACTGATTAGAATGCGAAATGTCATAATAGTATATTAAATTGCCCCTCTTATATCCTTTCTGGGCTTATTTCACTTGAACTTTTGGAGCCATAATTAAGTATTAATAGTTGAAATTTTAATGTGGTGTCTGTGAAAATAATCCAATGAGCCATCAAGTCTACAAACTTTAAAATTAATGTCTGCTAATCACCAAAATCAACAGCTTTATCAGCATTCCACTGCTGACCATAAGCTGTTCCTTTTTCATATAATTATTATGTCAAGTTACTTATTAAAACTTTCTACATACAGGAGGCAGATAGCTGCGTACCTTCACACAAAGATGGAGTCGGTAGCTCCGAACCTGACCACATTGATTGGGGACCAGGTTGGAGCTCGACTTATATCTAAGGCTGGTTCGCTCACCAATCTGGCCAAGTACCCTGCATCAACACTGCAGATTTTGGGTATGTATTGCAGTTTACCCAGGCGTTAATATAGTACACCAAGCTATAATTAGATACTCATACCTGTGTAAGAGACACTAAGCTCTACTACAAAGACAACTTTTTCTAAACTTGATGTGCCACATTTACGGTCGCGGTATTTTTATACTATGGTTTTTGTTACCGTAATGAGAAATACCAAATTGAACCCTTTTTAGGGTTCCGTATGTCCGAAAAAAATACAGAAAATACTTCTTTACTTATTACAGAAAACCCTGATGATTTACAGATTACAGAAAAACCTATAAGTAAGGTATGGTCTTAAAATAACATGGTATATCCCTCAATATTGTGCATACAAACTTACATTTGCAGTTGGAATGTATGGGAAAACGTGATTTTCGATTACAATGAAGTTTGTTGTATCACCTGAGTGAAGCCGCTGGCAGCCGGCTTTGAGACGGAACCCTCAGGGCGCGAGATCTACTCGCTCTTGTCCCATTTTCCTTGTCTGATGGTAGTGGTCAATTATCATGTTTGTTTTCGCCCATACGTTAAGCTTTCTCATACTTTTCTTTCGTTTATCGTAGCCAAGATATAAATTAGTTCGAAAAGCTTTATCGGCGGCACATTGTGTGAGTCTATCTGGCGGGACCCAACGAGATTTATCAATAGGTCATAGCTTTTCATAAAGACATTTTTTTGTACCTAAAGAAAATAAATAAGATATATTTTGTACCTCAACAGTTTTTGATTAAATGACGTTTCTATGAAGTGTCTAGCTAGCGGCCCCTTATGATTTTTTTTTTTGTTATTATACTTATAGATCGCCCAATAGTGCTTGGAGTTAGAAACTATTATGTACCTTAATAATCTCGACTTTCTGAGAGCTATACTTTAGGAGTTATTCGTTATTTAGACAAACGTCCGGCTAGCGAGCCCGTTCTTTAAATACTACTATTTTATATCATACAATAGCATTAGGAGCTTGATGCTATTATGTACCTTATAGATCCAAAATGTTGACTTTCTGTGACCTATACTTTAGAAGATATTTGTTACTCAATCAAACGTCCAGCCAGCGGGCCCATTTTTAAATGCTGTTCTTTTACCATACAAGTCCAAAATTTCAACTTCCTATGGGCTTCATAAAGTATTCGTTAATTAATTAAGCGACTCGCTAGTAAACCACTTTTCAAACATTATACCTACTTTCATAATCACACAACATGGCTATACCACCAAACTGGGATTAAGTTAAAGAATAGTTATTTTAAGCCAAGGTCCTCATACAACTAATAGGGACTATTAGACCTCAGTATCTGGTATAAATTACAACTTGCTTGGTCTACCTGTTCCTGAGAAAATCGGTGCTGACACACGGACAGACAGACGGACAAGAGAGTGATCTTATAAGGATTCCTTTTTTTACCTTTTGAGGTACGGATCCCTAAAAATCCCGCTGGTTGGACGTTTGGCTAAATAACGAATATCTTCTAAAGTATAGCTCACAGAAAGTCGAAAATTTGGATCTATAAGGTACATAATAGTATCAAGCTACTAATGCTATTGTATTATACAAAAAAATAGTATTTAAAAAGGGGCCTGCTGGCTGGACGTTTGTTTGAATAACGATTATCTTCTGAAGTATAGCTCGCAGAAAGTCGAAATTTTGGATTTGTAAGGTACATAATAGTATCAAGCTCCTAATGCTATTGTGTGATATAAAAGAACAGCATTTAAAAATGGGCCCGCTGGCTGGACGTTTGTTTGAGTAACGAATATCTTCTAAAGTATAGGTCCCAGAAAGTCAAAATTTTGGATTTGTAAGGTACATTATAGCATCAAGCTTCTAATGCTATTGTATGATATAAAAATGTATGATTTTAAAGAGGGGCTCGCTAGCCGGACGTTTGTCTAAATAACGAATAACTCCTAAAGTATAGCTCTCAGAAAGCCGAAATTTTGGATTTTTAAGGTACATAATAGTTTCTAACTCCAAGCACTATTGGGCGATATATAAGTATAATAACAAAAAAAAAAAACATAAGGGGCCCGCTAGCTAGACACTTCATAGAAACGTCATTTAATCAAAAACTGTTGAGGTACAAAATATATCTTATTTATTTTCTTTAGGTACAGAAAAATGTCTTTATGAAAAGCTATGACCTATTGATAAATCTCGTTGGGGCCCGCCAGATAGACTCACACTTGCTTGAAAAGTCCACTACAGATCATATACTTGTAGGTTTATCCCAGAACAGTTATGAAAATATTTTTTCTTGCCTTACAAACTATACGATTTTTTTACTATTACATTCATGGTTCCGTTCAAAGTGTCGATCCTATTTTACGTAATTCTCACCTCTAAACTTGTACCCATTGCAAAGTACTAAAACCATACTCAAAATCCTATTCTCTTCATCCAGGTGCCGAGAAAGCGCTGTTCCGAGCGCTAAAGACCCGCTCAAATACGCCGAAGTACGGCCTACTGTACCACTCGACGTTCATCGGGCGCGCGGGGCTCAAGAACAAGGGACGCATCAGTCGGTACCTCGCTAACAAGTGCTCCATAGCATCAAGGATTGATTGCTTCTCTGGTAAGGAATATTTTACATGAGTTTTATTTTTAAGGGCTGATTTTTCCAATGTCAGATATCTTTTCAGAAAGGTTTTGTATGGAAAGACTGTCAAAAATTCAAAATTATTCCTCTGATAAACATATCTAGCGTTGGATAAATGAGCCCTGAGTGGTGAGTCTTGTAAATTTAGTAGGTATGTTTGGTGTCACCAACTACTGAAACCATAGTGATCATCATCACCACCACTATGGTGAGGTCAGCTACCAATCTAACCAAATGCAGCTGAAAACCAGTATTATAGAAAGGATAATAATTTTCCAGGCGACTAATAACTTAAAGGGCGACTAACTATTTGCTACTAAAATAATAACTTGGCGACTAATAACTTAAAGGGCGACTAACTATTTGCTAATAAAATAATAACTTGGCAGCGATTAAATATTATTTCTTAATCGCTGCAAAGTCATCTACTGTTATTGAATCATTTGGGTTAGGTTAGGTTAGAACAGTAACCATTAACGAGCGAAGGCGAGCGAGTGAAGCGAGCGTGCCGCGGCAGCGGCCGCCGAGCGCCAGATCCCCTCTATTGTTGGTAAATTCAGTTACCAAAACAAAAATTCGATGCCAGTTTAAATTAAAATAAAGCTAAAAACTGATTATTGAGCTGCTACTTTCTACTTAAAATAATACTTCTTATTAGCTGCCAACCCATTATATATGGTAACCACTCTATTTTTTTTAAAAACCTATATTCATTTTACTTAGTTGCCGCATTAAATACATGCCTTATAGAAATACAACTGTTTTTACCGTCTTCAAAGAAGAAGATTCTGTATTCGACCAGCGTGTATGTATGTGCGCGATTATCTCAAAAACTGAACTGAACGAATTTTGATGTTGTTTTTAATTGCTATAAAAAAGTTCATCTTATATTTTTTTTTGCAATTTGCACACTTTGATCTATTGCAAGTGTAACCTGCACTTGTGATATTAATAGCAGTGCTACAGTAAATGCAGTTGTATCCACACATGAACGTCAGAATGCGTATCATGTACTAATTTTATTGCTACAATTTTATTTCAACCACATTTTTAATGAAAATTCAATACTAAACTAAGATTTTCGAGATTCCTAGCAGTCTACGACTAGCTATATGCGTATGCCTATTTTCGTCAAAACTCTGTTGGTCCTTAAATAGCTATTTTCTCGTGAAAAATACATTAAATGGGGGATTTTGCTAGTCGTTGCAAATCACGAGCGCACGTCATGAGAATTTTAGCTTATAGAATAAGATGCAATGACATGAATTAACTTTAAAAGTCAAATATTTTTCAATTTCCAGAAATTCAATCTACAGTTTTCGGCGAGAAGTTACGTCAGCAAGTTGAAGACCGTTTGAAGTTCTATGAAACCGGTGACATTCCCAAGAAGAACATAGAAGTCATGAAAGAAGCCTTGGATGAACTACAACAGGCTGTGGACGTCGAAGCCAGTGCCAAGAAGAAGAAAAAGAAGAAGAAGAAAAAAGATGAAGCTATGGATGAAGATTAACTGTCAATGTGACAGCTCATCATAAATGTCAAAGTGACAGTTCTTTAGTTTTAAGTCATAGTAACTAGAGTGCAGCACGGATCTTAATGAATGTATTGAATTAAGAACTAACATGATTTGTACTGGATTTGAAAGGTTGCTGACATCTTCCTTCACAAGCATTACCATCCACGTTTATTGCGATCCGTGTCGCGCTATACGTATTTTCAGATAAATCTATTGATGTGACCTCTTTTTCAGTTAATAAATTAATTTTAAGGTATGAATGGGTTTTTATTTTTCGCTCATAAGGCTCTATAATAACACGCAGAATATGAATCTCACACTATTAGCCCACATACGCACGGGCGTATTTTTACGCGTAGTTTTTGTCTGTGCGTTGAGAATCCAACAAGAGTGCATCTCTAGCGCGGTGAACAAGTGCACAATTTGATTTTCAACTTACGCCTTTAAACCGACCGTTGAAAATTCAATGCGCCGCAAGAACCGTCGAGTTAAAAAGAGCGCCCGTGCGGACGTAGGCTGACACGGCAAAACACTTCGGGTAGAGTGAGAAGGAAAGTGCGTTGCCAGCCAATATGGTGTTGACGTTGAATTCAAGATACATAATTCTAATCGCTACTATTGCGTGTCCAATAATTTGACAGCTATCTGTCACTATCCATATTTTTTTTTGTGTACAAGCGACTTCTTTTACGCATAATTTAAACTAATATTATGAGGAGAAAAGATTTGATTTTTTTGTTATGATTCGCGTTAAAACGGTAGAACGGATTTGGATGAAATTTGGCACATGGGAGACCATGACCTGGATTAGGACATAAGATACTTTTTATCCCCATATTCCCACGGGATCGAGACTTATGCGGATGAAACCGCACGGCCAGCTAGGTAATTAATATGCCCCGATGCACAGCTGGTGCAAAAATACGAAGACCCATGTATTTGCCAAAGATGAAAACGAAAACGGTGAGAGAAAGCTCTCCGAAAAAAATTGGAAACCTAATATTTTGTCGAGACTCTTATCGTTTTTAAACCTGTAAATTTTTTTATTTAGTTTTCGTTTAATTTGTGATCAACGCAAAAGTACACATAAACGACAATGGCAGTTTGTAGACGGGCAACAGTGCTGCCACCTATGACGAACTTTCAGGTGTTTTGTGCCATTGAATTGCGGTCTTGAAGATTGCCAGAATGCTGGCCCATACGGTTTTTCGACTGATAACCTTCTCCAAATGCGCATGTTGCCATCAGAAATACACATTCTAGAGTGATGTATGGAATGCTTAATTGTATTTATTAAACTTGGTGCGCACTGAAGGTACAAAGCCGGACTTAACGTTAATGTTGACGCACGCGAGCTGGGTCACGAAGAACTTGAAGATGTAGGGGATGGCTATGGAGACCTGCACCCTAATTGCGTAACACACTATCAATGAAAATCTGAATGATTTTGAAGTATATTAGAGATAAACTACGATAACATGGCTCGCCCCTCCAAATTACTGTTCCAATGTGTGTAGTCACATCCTTACGAAAGAGTTTGTATGTAGTTGTAAGTACTCGTAATATCTCACTTATTACCAGATTTCTTGGTCAACTAATCATAACTAGCCGATCGCGCAAGACAACGCACGTGTCGTTTTCACCTAGTCGAGCAACAAATCCTTGATTTGTTTTTGTTTGACGGCCGTCTCATTACGCACACATGCGTACAAATACTTTGAAACGTTTTTAGTTTTGGAGGGGCGGGCCATATCGTAGTTAATCTCTACTAATCCATTGCTTCATATGTTCGAAAAATTTGTCAGGTCAAAAACGTAAATAACGCAATGTATGTTGTTGAACTGTCAAAATAAAACCCATTGCTACTGATAGTGTTCGTAATTACGGAGCGGCGTGTTTCCTTGCTTTATCGGGTCGAGCAAAGTGTCGCATTTGGAACAAAATCGTAACTACCATTCTAGAGTAGAGCAAAAATAAAACTAAGACTGGCAATTTCCATCTTTTTATTACAACATAACTTTCTCTTAAACATACGGCACAATATTTTACTAAGGCATTTTTAATGTCATGCGGACTTGGCCGCATGCGGGCCAATCCCACGTGCGTGACAAAATCCATACGACAATGGCGCCATCTACAACGTCAAGAGTATCGCGGCGGTAGTCACGCCGTGACATCAAATTCTATATAAACCGTATGAAGCAAACTCCACACGGCGATATTATCGCAGCAAGAATGTGATGGCACGGCGAGACTCGCCGCGTTTTTCTTGTCCGTGGAGATGGCGCCTAAAACAACCTTACGGACGAATTCTCAAGCGTAACTCAACGTTGTCACCATTAAATCTAAGCGACGGAAAAAGTTAAGTGTCTTGAGAATTCGGTAGTTAAGACTGATTTATGAATCTTTTGGCACCTGAATGACATTGACAAGGGGCGTTGTTGGTAAACATTTGTGAAATTGTATTGACAAAACAAGATCGCGGCGTTAGTTCCAAATTTGGCCACGCGCCAAAAGATCCTTGCAGCGCTATTTTCTTATGTTCTATCACCCAGTAATAGGGAGATGCTCACTACAGTTGATCTTAACGTTAATGTTGACGCATGCGAGCTGCGTCACGAAGAACTTAAAAATGTAGGGGATGGCTATGGAGACCAGGCTGCCATCGCCACAGAGGCGGCAGGTTTCTTTGCTAATTTCACTCTTGCCGATTATCGGGCCCAGGAGAGTGCCGCATTTTGAACAGAGGATTGCCTGGAATAAAAACATTTTAATTAGGGACATTTCACTTGAAATCCACAGAAAGGCAAGCAATTTGCAATGGTTCTCCACTGGATAGAGGTACTTACTACTTCTCTATCCAGTGGGGACAGTGTTGGCACAAAATAGGGAAGAATGTCGTAATAGAGAGGAGACTTATGCCGAACGTCAAATCCACCCAGCTATCAAAATCGTCATAGAGTCCACTTAACATTTGTGAGGGTTAAATCATTTTAAAAGACTAACGGCCAGTTTCTTCATCAACAACTAAAGTTTACTGATACTACGGCAAATGTGTTTCTTCATTCAAGTAACAGCTAAAGTAAAAGTCAAAAGAGATGCCACTACACAAACGTCATAATTTCTCTAAAAAATCGCGGGGTGCTTTTTATACACATGGCAGCACCACAATTTCATTGTCAATGAGAAAGTGAAAGTACTTCCTTGAGTTTCTTCGTAACCAACGAGTTAAATGGGAGCACAACATTCGTAACACAGATTTGTAAATTCAAACGTCTGTACTTTTCTATAGAAATTGGATTGAAATACTGTATTACATTGAATATGGAGTATTTTATTATAGTTATATTTGTTACAAAAGATCCCTAAACTGCTTTTAGGTGACAGGTGTTTTAAATTATCACATGTTAGATGTTTGCTGTTTGGTATAAGTTTATGTGCATAATGCTTTTTCATTTTATTATGGTTAGTTATATTTGTTACAAAAGTCTCCTTTTAACTTCTTTTTATATTAGTAGCTTAGCGTTTAGAGCTATTTACTATGAGTACCAAGATATTCAATTTTAATATGATATTAATAAAATAAAACTTAGGTTATTACTTATTACACAAATAAATGCACAGTGATTTATGTTAGGTAACAGCTCAAACAGGCGTTGAATAAGTCTAACCTACAACAGTACAACTTTGACAATTACTTTAGCTTTCATCTCAGCTTAATGAGCAGTAAAAGTTAGTGGCAAAAGTAACAGTAAAAGCAACAGCTAAAATTGTGAAGAAACAAATTTAACCGTTACTTTTGTTACTTGTTAGTCATTGGTCTACCAATGAATAATTTAATGTTTCATTTCCATGCGGATGATTGCAACTTAACGACGACGTTACGAAGAGAAAATAATAATTAGTGTTTATCGAGCCAAAATAAACGCGAAGATGCCTTGAAAAAGTGTTTCTCTCATCACGTCCCTTTCCTTGAGTCGTCCATCTTGAGTATTAATTCAGTTGACTCTCTCCGCCTTGTTACAAAACTAGATTTATATTTTGACATGGCTTAAACCATGCAGCCAGTTTTTGTAATAAGAACGTAACAGTGATTGAAATACCGTTCTTTATACAAAACTGAAAACTTAGTTCGGTACTAAGTTGTTAGTTTTTTGTTTAGGAACTTTACCATAGTCGGAATAAAGTTCGAAATTCCATAATGGCTCCATGTTTTAAACCTGAGTCTGAAGATAAACCTTGTTTTGTAATAAGCGAAGTATAAATGTGACGTGTACGTCGCGCACCTCGGTCTTGTCGCTGCAGTGGAACAGGCGGTCGTGCAGCAGGAAGGCGGCGCCGTGCGAGGCCAGCGCGTCGCGCTCCATCTCGCCCAGGCGCACGCCGCCGCCGCGCCGCCGCCCCTTCACCGGCTGGCGCGTCAGCGCGTCCACCACGCCCGTCGTGCGCACCTGGCCGGGGGTGTTGTATACACAATCAATTTTCCACGGATAATTTAGAACTCATCGCCTGCCTAGCCTTTTCCTACTACGTTGGGGTCGGCTTACAGTCTAACCGGATGCTATTATTTTACATGGAGCGACTGCCTATCGGATCTCCACAATCCAGTGACTGGGTAACACGATACCCCTTGGTAAAACTGGTTGTCAGACTTTCGGGCATCTAATGACCCGTAACGACTGTCAAAGATCCACGAATGACAACCGGGACCAACGGCTTAACGTGCTTTCTGAAGCACAGAGGAGTCTTGGTATGTAAAGATAGTCACCCATCCACGCAACAAACGTAACTTAACCTGATCGATCGAGACGTGCGACTGTTATTACTTAACCGCAAGCCTCTCCAAGAACCATCACAAGTTGTAATCTGCACACTTGGCGAATATGACCTCGACCGAAATGTAATATTTTATTACATAACAAAAGTGTCGTGACGGTCAAAGTATTACACTTCTTCGGTCTAGCTCTCATTCGCCAAACGTACAAAAGCAAAAAAAAATTAGTTGCATCCGAATGTCCCACGACACCTCCAAATTTTGTTTTTTTTTGTAGCTGAAAGTCTAACCCACACGTACATTCCTTCCTATAAGTAAAATGGGAACTATTGTCTAGTTTTAGTTTACGGGAAACCATAATTATGTACACACGCCAGCACATTAAGCTACTACAATCTGTCAAATTTCTTTAAAAGATTTTCATCTTTATCGTTAAAGGTATAAGGTTCAAGGTTAATTGGGAAAATTTGACAGTTTCGGGTAGCTTGACCTGCTGGCGTCTGTACTCGGAGCGGAGACCTCGTGGGCTGAAATACAGGCTTCAGCTTAGCTTAGGCACCAGTCTCCCACAACATTTTTCTTTAAGCCCATCATCATTCTCCTGCCCTTATCCCAATTGATTTGGGGTCGGCGCAACATGTCCCTTTCTTCCATACTTCTCTATTAGTCGTCATCTCGGTAGTCACTCCTTTTCTAGCCATATCAACTTTCACACAGTCCATCCATCGTTTCTTTGGTCTTCCCCTACCCTTATAGCAATCGAATTAATTATTGATTTTTAAAGTGAATATATATCTAAATATTCTGTGAATATTTCAAGTGTCTACCTGTTACCGTTATCAATATCGAGTAAAAACGAGCAAAAAAAATCACATTTGTTGTATGGGAGCCCCCTTAAATATTTATGTTATTCTGGTTTTTTGTATTTGTTGCTATAGCGGCAACAGAAATACATCATCTGTGAAAATTTCAACTGTCTAGCTATCACGGATCATGAGATACAGCCTGGTGACAGACGGACGGACAGACAGACGGCGGAGCCTTAGTAATAGGGTTCCCTTTTACCCTTTGGGTACGGAACCCTAAAAACTAGCATTACAACCATAAATTCAAAGAATTGCGACTTCCACAAACACGCGCTGGCGCCCGTTATGCATTACAGCCAACTCCGTCTCACAGAGAGGAGGCCTTAGTACAGTCGGTGCTCTGCATTACCTGGTCTTACAAAGTAAAAGAGGTCAAGAGGGGTCAGGGTACGCAAGCCACTGACTGTACCAGCAGGAATGTTGTACTTGATTGTTTAAGTGATGAATCTTACCTGCCACTTGTCAGAAACCATATGCCTCAGCCTCTGATAGTGAATAACTCCGTAGAATATGTCGGCGTCCATCTCCCTGCCATCAACCCCGCTGTACATACGCTCAGTGCCATAGTAATTGTACCCCGACGCTTCCAACAGGCGCCCGAAGTAGTTGATAGCTGTGTCTTTTTCGTTGAACCGGAATGGCGTAGCGTCGTGGACCTTTGGGAGAATTAGAAGTTTTTTATTTAACTTGATTTTAGGCATTAAAATTACATCTGTACATTTTGTGAGCTTGAAGTATTAATGAAATTAAATAGTGTTCGTTCTGAACCTTCTAACATAATATGTGGGATTCCAAGCAAAAGGGGACCCTTTTTGCTTGGAATATTGAGTTAAGACTAGATTCGGTATCTAGAATAGTCAATTGATAATACGAATTTAAAAAAATATTCAAAAACTAACACATTTTTTTTTTATCAGACATGTGAAATTGAAACTCTGAAAAAGCTTGATTTGAGAAAAACTATATGAACTTGTTGATAATTGAGCCTTAATTATTAATCAATTAAAATTGCGAAATGCAATTGTTTCACACAACTTTACAAAACTGCGTATATCTAGGAAACTAAATACCGAGAACTGGACCTTTTTTGCTTGGACGCGCACGTATAATGGATCTACGAAAAATGTTTTTCAATAAAAACTGGCATTAAAACAACTCTTTACAATATGTCGAGAAAAGGTTCGTATTATCAATAATTCCCACAGCCTTTAATCAAGTTTACGTCTCAAGAAAAGTTCCTACTAGTAATAATCCCCATCTTTTTATCAAGTTACCAGTTTAATTCTAATTACGCTAGCATAAAGTTGCACTGTTAAAATTCTTACAATTCTTTACAAAATTGTCTATGAAAATAAGATTTCCTGTTTTATTTGATAATCAAGCGTGCGTATTTGCTTATATTGTGCCTTAATTCTACATAGGCCACACTTTATGAGGGGCCGTGGTCTCTCAACAACTTATAGTAATTTCTTACTCGGTAAAATCAGGAGAAAATTACTCACATGCCCATGAATACTAGCAGCCTTCCCCGCCATGCATTCGATCATCATAGCGATGGTCATTCTCGAAGGGAAGCCGTGAGGGTTGAACATAACATCAGGTACCAACCCTGACTCCGTGAAGGGGAGGTCTTCGGCTGTCCACTTCTGAGAGCAGATTCCTTTTTGTCCTGCTCGGGAGGCGAATTTGTCACCTACTGTTGGGTTACGCTGTAACAAATTGAAAATAAAGGTCAGGTGAAGTGCAGCTCGTTCGCGCGCCGCCTTCGCTCTCAGTAGGTTCCAATTCATTTTGACCGCACGCAGCAAATTATCATTCAAGTGCAAATTGCACATCTATACCGCGGTCATCCGTCCCATCATGACTTATGCATTGTTTATTTTTATTTATTTTGGTAAAACACATGCACAACATTACAGACCCAGATCTAAGTTATTGCACAGTTAAATTTCACATATACAGATATATTTAAAATATGGAAGGAATAACAATAAGAAATAATACAAAAATAACTAAAAAAACAGGTAAAACTAACAAATAACAATCAAATAATATTGGCACCTTATCTTTCGTCCATCATCTCACAGAATCTCGAACAGGCATGACATACGTCTATCCATCTCGCGGCAAACAAATCACACTCCTGTGTCGATGCCAGTAGAGCATTCAGCATTGCGAGCGCGCGAACCAAGGGCGAGTTAGAATGCGAAACTGTGCGTGCTGGCGGAACGGCCAACAATCCGTGTCGTCGTGGTCTACGTTGGTATTTGAGTACAGGAGGAACAAAAAGCCACACAAGCTGAGCTACTAGTGCCGGGCAATCCAGACTCCCCACGAAGGACACGACAAGCGAACATGAGTAAAAAGTAATTACGCCTAACTTCTTTGTTTGTCTTCTTTCTTCTTTAAATGCTTGCGCACATGTTAAGCCACACCATCTCCATAGGATGCAGACTCTCCAGAACCGTTTCCTAAGAAAGGCTATGCTATGTTCGCAATAAGAATCTTCATCTAGATCTCTGAATGCCCACCGTCCAGCAGTTCATGAAACACCTCTCAATGCATTTCTTCGACTCTGCAATCGCAATCCCCGGATTGCGGCGGCCGTCCGATACACTCGGTATAGCCTTCCTCCAGGAGAGTAGTGGGGCTACTAATCATAAAAACAGAAACGGACCGAAATCCTTCCATCCTCGCCGCCTCGTCCCACTGCTCGGCCCCTGACAATGCGGCCGTCCCTTACTCGAGCCAGCCCGCGCCGCTGAGCCTATAGCTTATATGTGCTATGGGTTTGGTTTTCGTACTTAGTCCTTCATGTGGACCATTGTACGGGGGCCATGGCGGCCGTCAGTTGGTTATTCCAACCAACCCACCTCCCGCCAGAACTTATTAGGTGTTCCTGGTCTGCTTAGGATGTCTGTGAAGGATCTGGGTGACCCTATAGCTTTAAATTCATTCCAAATTAATCTAAATCCGATCCAGCCTGTCCCTTGCTGCCCTGCCCCAGCGACGCCCTAAGCCAAACTCCGTACCGGGAGTGCCCTTAGCTTATAAGTTCTATGCCCTGACTGGAGAGGCCTTCATTTATGGAGGCACAGGTCCGATCTACTTCTCGCCGCGATGATATCGCCATGTGGAGATTGATTCATACAGTTTCTATAAATTTGATGTCACGGCGTGACAATAATACGAGATGTGACTTTATAAAAAAATAATTATAATTCTTAAACTCAATTCTATATTAATAAAACGGTATAACTCACTAACTTTTTCACTAATAATAAAATGTATCACATTAAGCACCCAAAGTTCTTCCTCCTCTCTCCTACTTGATCTATGCTGTCCCCGACAGGGTCCATAATTGTGACTAATGTAATTATTTCCCTACCAACTATATACATTATGATACACCATAAAGAATTGAGACTATCGCCGTGATACTCTCGCTCATGTAGATGGCGCCTATGGCGAAAACGTCAGGGTAAAAATTATTTTTTTTTTTTAAATCTGATTCTGAAGCTGATTTCAGACGCATCACTTTTTGTTAATTAATATAACTTTTTCGGTGTTTATGAACGTGGAATGAAACA
This sequence comes from Tiliacea citrago, assembly GCA_963921375.1. Taxonomy (NCBI): domain Eukaryota; kingdom Metazoa; phylum Arthropoda; class Insecta; order Lepidoptera; family Noctuidae; genus Tiliacea; species Tiliacea citrago. The sequence continues at coordinate 19,161,395 of OY992802.1, forward strand.
GAAAATAACGCTTCACTTGAGAGACTTAAGAAAGTGTTATTTACCGGTAGCCTGAGCATAACGCAGGCCTTCTTGAGCGGCCGTGAGCTGAAGTCTCCACACAGTCGCACGCTGTCCACGAACACTTCCTCCTTGCCGTGGTACTTGCTCACTATGAAGATGCTCTTCTCTCCGTCGTAGTAACTGTGGATAAATTACAATTATTTATTTATTTAATAAAATTAAAATCTATCATTACAGGGTGCGCTAATGCGATAGTTAAGTTCACATATATCATTTATCATAAAACCATACTTAATATTATCAAAATGCCATGAGATTTGAATATGAAGTTGGAAAGTAATAAAAAACAAGTAAGTAAGTAGTAATACATTACTTTTGGGTTTTCACATATAGTACTAGAAATAATCTTTTTTAGGGTTCCGTACCCAAAGGGTAAAACGGGAACCCTATTACTGAGGCTCCGCCGTCTGTCTGTGTCTGTCCGTCTGTCACCAGGCTGTATCTCATGAACCGTGATAGTTAGACAGTTGGTAATTTTCACAGATGATGTATTTCTGTTGCCGCTATAACAACAAAAACTAAAAAACAGAATAAAATAAATATTTAAGGGGGCTCCCATACAACAAACGTGATGAACGTTTTTTGCTCGTTTTTGCTCGAAATTTATAACGGCAACCGGTAGACGCTTGAAATATTCACAGAATATGTAGTTATATAATCACTTTAAAAATAAATAATTAAATTAAAATAAAACAAATATTTTTTTTATAGATAATGGTACGGAACCCTTCGTGCGCGAGTCCGACTCGCACTTGGCCAGTTTTTTTAAAAGACATTTTAATTATAAATCCCGCACTTACATAAATACCAAATTGTTCGTTTTAAAGTTAATCTGGACTCAATCTCAAAGATTTTTTTCCATTAAACCATTTACAGGCACTTTTGAATTGTCAAGCTAGTTGCCATTCCAAAGCTTATTAGATTCTTATGGAGAAGAACGGACATGTAACTCCATGGACATTGCTTACATCAGTCATGTTTAAATTATAATAGGTAGATGAGAATGATGTAGAACAGATGTAGTCAGTTGAGTCGTCAGTCATAAAAATCGTAAATAACTAGCATTCCAGAATCTCAGCCTAATAAGGAATTCTTGCCCGTTCTTCTCCATAGGACCCTACTACGCTTTGGAATGGGCAACTAGCTTCATCTCTCTGACTGACCGACCCCTTGACAATTCAAAAGTGCCTGTAATTGGTTTATTTGAAATAAATGCTTTGAGATTGAGTCCAGATTAACTTTAAAAAGAACAATTTGGTATTTATGTAAGTGCGGGATTTATAAATAAACAGTTAAATTTATTTTTGTACAAAAATACTACATACATAGCATAAGTACTGACTGCACAGCAAATTTTCCATATTTCATAGCAAAATAACTATCCCAGTCGCATATTAACCAGTAAGTACAACAAAACCTGTTCATCATATTTGTATTAATTTTCAAGAAGCCATGCTCGGCAAATTTAATGATTATTATAACAATAAAATCCTTTTACAATGCATTATTTCTAAAAGCAGAACAAATTAACTGAAAAAAGTTTCGCTCGGTCCATCATTTATAGACTGCACAGCAAATTAACCAGAGCGTATATACATTCTTTGCCAGATTGAATCATTTGGGTTAGGTTAGGTTAGAACAGTGACCATTAACGCGCGAAGGCGAGCGAGCGAAGCGAGCGTGCCGCGGCAGCGGCCGCCGAGCGCCAGGTCCCCTTCTATTGTTGGTAAATTCAGTTACCAAAACAAAAACTCTTCATCAATATCCAATTTAACTAAATTACTATACGTTTAAATGCTACCCTTCAATAAATTACAATTTTGTATCTAATTTTTTTTTTTTTGCTGATCTCATTATGTGGTAATTAATAAATAATAAGACGACTGTGACTAATAAAATGCTGTTTTATTTAGAAAAACTGCTACACAGTATAAAAATAGAAGTACATAATATAAAAATAGAAGCTATATTTAAAAGAAAAAGAGTTAACATGTATAATGTCCATTAAGATTATTAGCTGTGCATTGATGAAAAAGCTTTTGCTTTAGGAAAAATCGCTGTACGCTGCGAAAATAAATTGTAGGGTGTTTAGTGATATTTTGAGTTGAATATTTTGCTGTGCAATCAGTAATTTTGATGGGAATTCGGAATCTTATTGCATAGAAAAAGGATATTTTTTGATTTGCGTTTAAATACTACCTATTTATAATACCCTACCAGACCAATTTAAATTGCTGCAAGGTAGTGTTTTTAAAACAAAATTGTCAGAGTGGTTACATAAAAAGTGTTTCTACAGCATAAAATAATTTTTAGAACATAAAAATATCTGTTAGAGTAATTATTTAGTGAATTTATTTTAGTTTATAGGACATTTGTATGGAATAATAATTATTGCGTGATAATAATTTAATAATAATGTACTAGGTATTAATAGAATCTGCATAATAATTGTGATTTAAAATCATGAATAATTTGCACGCTTGCTCGCAGGCAGAATACTATGACTTTAAGGCTGTAAGATCTTCCCTTGTAAACCTTGTCTTTTCTTGCAAATAAACAATTTGAATTTGAATAGGTACACAATACGCTTTGTGGCAGAAATAGGTTACTTAGCAGTAGAAGGGATTTTCAGGTTTAACCATAACGAAAAAATTTACATCTTTTTAGTAAAAGAGGTAAAAGACATAATTATAGTACTAGAAGTAGGGATCTATTAGCTCAACCAGGTTTCAGACTGGCTAAAGTAGACTCATCGTTCATGGGGTACTGTTTAAAATGTTATAATAAAATTCCTCCCCATACTTCAACTGAATGAGACGAAATTCAAATCTTGTATAAAACGCACACTATGCAAGCAGGCATATTATAGGCTGGGGGATTACATCGCTGATAGAAATGCTTGGCTCAATGCTGGTCCTGCTCCACAACCTCAACTAATTGATCAACATTTGAAAATACTGTTGGAGCTGCTGAAGATTGTAAGACTATCTTTTCATTGTATAAACTCAATCTCCTTTGTATTATATAATTGCATAACACAGGTGTGAGTACTATGTACAATAGAGCTACCATTTACCGGGTAATATGTCTTTTATTGACTTGAATATGTCCTGGCAGCTGAGAGTATGTCATGCTCACTCAGATGTCTCGCTGATGGTGGCGTGTGTGTTGGATCATTTAGCTCCCTTCAAAATGGTTGAGCTGAATGGTGCTGATCCATGCGTCATGTTCGTGAACGGCGCTGTCAGTTTGGACTGGTCATCTCTTAGCTGCCTCGGCTTATTTTTAATTAATTTAGTTTTGAATTGTTTTTTTTTATCACGGACGCTTCTGACGTTTTGCATCGTTCTCACATGTATATCTTCAATAAGAATGATGTAACCAATACTTTGTATCAAATATTTTATTTTAAAAGAGTGTCCGTGGAGTTCCTTGCCCGTTCTTCTCCATAGGAACCTACTATTTGGAATGGGCAACTAGCTTCATATTTGTAACTGACCAACTTGTTGACAATTCAAAAGTGCCTGTAAATGGTTTAATTGAAATAAATGCTTTGAGTTTGAGTTTTGAGTTTGAACAACATAAAATAATCTATAAGTTAAGAACTATTTTCACATTCTTTTTTTCAAACTTTTTGGCTCAGTTGTTTCAGAGATAAGGGGAGGGGGGGAATGGTCAACTTCCAGTAATTTTTTATTTTAAAATTTTACTGTCACTATACAGGGTCAAATTGAATTAGCTAGCGAAACTTCGCAGACGTGAGGGGTCATTCAATATGTAAACACGTTAGAACAAAGAAAACAGAAAACTTACTTGAAATAGTTGAGAAAAGAAAATAGTTTTTTGAAGTGAAAACTTCTTTAGGCGCGTTGAGCACTTTTTGGGTGAATAAAAATCATGGAACTCGCGTCATCGTCACCGATCGCTTTCCATGAGCTATCAGGGTGGAAGGGACATCGACGCGAAGCCTGTTACCATGGATTCAGTACATCACCCCCGTGCGCTGAAATTTCTCGTCGGTAATTAAAAAAAAAAAACAGCTGTTTCCTACAGCAGTGCAAAACCTACTCAGCTAAAATGTATGGAACAGCGAATTTTTTTTTAAATAACCGACGAAAATTTTTAACGCAGGGGGGTCAAGAATGATGTACTGAGTCCATGATAACAGGCTTCGCGTCGATGTCCCTTCCACCCTGTATGTATACTGTGTATGTTTTGGGTGAACAAAAATCATGGAACTCGCGTCATCGTCACCGAACGGTAGTTTTCACTTCTATCGGCAGTCCCAAAAGACTGCCCCGCATGTTTTTTATCGTGTTTAGATATCGATTCAATTCCCATCGCGTCTGTGATGTTTACACAGAAAAAAAACGATTATGAAACTGATATTTCAGGTAACCACTGTCGTTGACCCCAAAAAAACAATGAATATATTTTTTTATCATTTTGTTGTATTAAGATATCTATACCTATCACTTCTGCGGAGTTTCGCTAGCTAATTTAATTTGACCCTGTCGAAGGGACTCTTGTGCAAAATTTCATGCCCCTACACCCGCAGTTCGGCTGTGCGCTGACTGTTAGTGAATAAATGAATTTAAGATTTTTGTTAAGGCGCTGACAAGAGGCAAATGATCTGAGTAGGCTAGTCTTAAACAAAAAAAAACTATATAGTTTATGGTAGCGGAAAAAATATATGTTATTCTTGAACATATTTCTCAGAACTTAGTTGTTACCGAAACACGTTTAGAAAAAAAATCTCGATAGAAATTAACGGTATACTAACCTCTTAGTTTTGAGTTCCAATCCAAAATATCTATGAAATATCAACATACGGTTGGTATTTAATTATTAATAAGAACGTCTTATTTGAATGCAGTACTTGGTTCTTGTTTTTTTTTTCGATTACTCAACTCATTTTTGAGTAAACAGATAATCACACTAATATTATAAAGGCGAAAGTTTGTGAGTGTGTGTGTATGTTTGTTACTTCTTCACGCTCAAACGGCTGGGCCAATATTGATAAAATTTTGTATGGAGGCAGCTGACACCCTGAATTAAGACATAGGCTACTTTTTCGAAAAAAATTAGTGTTTCTGTGGGATGAGCAAGGAATTGTAAAACATTTTTGCCCTTTTACGTTTAATCTGGTATTTGGTAGTCTGTTTTTTTGCAATAAATATTGCAACTTAGAATACGCAAGATTGATGATAACTTTAGTTATCACACTAACATTATAAAGGCGAAAGTTTGTGAGTGTGTGTATGTTTGTTACTTCTTCACGCTCAAACGGCTGGACCAATTTTGATAAAATTTTGTATGGCACCCTGGATTAAGACATAGGCTACTTTTTATCCTGATACTCCCACGGGATCGAGTCTTACGCGGGTGAAACCGCGGGGCGCAGCTAGTTGCTTCATATTTTGCAATAAATTACAAGCGTAGTGTCATCGCGCTTCTCTTTCTTTTGTATGCAGTCTGACAGTGACCGCGCTTTAGCTGTTGTCAGCGTCTTAAGTAGAATTCTTACCAATAGAAAGGATCTTCAGGTTTAACCCTCGCCCCGACAGCGGGCAGTCCATCATCATCGATATGTTCCGCTAAGTCCGGTTTAGAGGGGTCCCTACAGAAGTAGGACGCGGGATGGGCCAACTCTATGAAGTCCGCTTTGTATACGGAGCCGGCGGCGAAACCTCGTTCGTATGCCGATTTGTTGATTATCATTGCGTCTTCCATGTCGTAGCCCTGGAAAGGGATTTATCCTTTAAATTGTAACATAACACCGTCCCTGCATTCTCCGAAGAGTTAGTGTTGTACTGAAGGTACAAGACATTTCGCCAGTTATTTTTAATTCCCATGTAATAATAGGGAATATGCACGTAATTTAAAACGTATCCATTATTTTAATATACATTGTGTAGGAGTCAAGAAACAAATTCCAATATTTTTTACATTTTTTAATGCATTACTTATTTTACAATTAATTAATGTATGTTGCGTTTTTTTTGTGGAACGGAACGTAAACTCAAAACGCGTCCTCTTCGAAAATGCTGGAAGTGACGAAACAATACATGTTTGCTAAATGCTTGAAATCTCACTAAGGTAAATATGTAAGTGCGATTTCTACTTGAATAAAGCATACACAATAATTTAATATATTAGATTTTGGGCTAAAAAACAGATGTGAACAAAGCAGTTTCGTGAACAATGACGTCACATCATGACCGCGACAGAAATGGACGTTTGAACTGTGGTAGAAAATTGTTGGAGTTTCTAAATTTTTTTGAGCATCAATCAGTAGTTCAATTTAACTTTCAATACTTTTCTGAGGTTTATATTACTGTCTATTATTGATTTAGTAAAAAAAACATACATGCATATTCCCTATTGGCGAGCCTATTGCCATCAACCGGGCAAGAATCCAGAATCCGGGCTGCTACTATGAAAATCCACCCAATTAAATCGTAATTAAAATCAGGCTAACAATCAACACTTTTTATTACATGACAGCCCAAAAATTAAGCGTACTGTGTTTAGGGTTCATGTATGTATCTATGAGAGTTTCTTTGTGCCACCATAACATTTAAATGCCTGAACTGATTTAGATGTATGGGGTCTCGTTAGAATCCTTACATCATCCCAAGTGACAAAGATGCTAAAATATATTTGAAAAATCAATATGGCGGCAGTACGGCTCCATTTCAAAATGAAAAAAAAAAAACTTAAATTATTATACAATATGGGTATCAAATTGACGGCATCTAAGCACATGCCAAAATTATAAAAATTGTCGGCAAAAAATATACATAGGTAGGGTGTACATGCAAAACAAAAATTTCATCCACACGCCATCCAAGCCTCGCCTCTCCGTGAGTATAAAACCACATTTAGTGCTCAAAATAAAAATACACACACTTAGCATTACATGTTTTAAAATAAAACAAAAATAAATAATTTAAGAAACAAACTAAAAAGTAAAAAAAACATGGTGTATTAGTTACTCTGTACATTTACTACATTTATATTCGTAGTTGCGGCACGGCAGGAACAGCTTGGTTTGCCGAATGTAAGGACATTTTTACTCAACTACAACAAAGCTAAAAATGGGTTATGATTTTAACAGGCTATGTATGTATATTCATGTGGTCACTCATAACGGCGGTGATGGGGCTGCCACGTTATTGCAGTGCGTCAGAGATGTTCGCAAAAGCCCGAGTCGACAGCTTCTCAGCTGTCGTACGGAAGAAAAGGCATCTCTGCTCGCTAGGTTGCGTGGCAGTGGCAACAGCCTCCTGAAGGTGATAGCTGACAGGCCTGATGAGAGCCCCATAATGGGACATCTCATCAAAACAACACTGTCTGTCGTAGTGTATAAGTACTAACATAGATCATAAGCCAAATTGTTACTAAAGTCCTAGATTATAAGTACTAACATGTTTTATGATTGTTGCTAACATTCTTTTATTAGGTATTTGTTTTTTGTCAGTGTGGACGTTTTGATGTCTGTTAAATAAAATAAATATAACTCCTAAACTACTAGTCACCTAAACTACTAGTCAACTTTAACTCCTAAACTACTAGTCAAGTAGTCATATTATGACAAACGAGATATCGTTGTTCACGTTATACTCACAGTATAAGAAATAACTGCTACAATAGCGTTAGTGCCACACGGGTAGTCATCCAGTCCAATATTATCATAATGTGTGGCTCTAAACAGTGGGGTGGCGGGTGTCTGAAGACGGTATAATTTGGTCTCTCCGTTGGTCAGCCATGTGTGTATCGGGGTGCCCATGGTTTGTTTCCCCATCTGACATTGGTACATGTTACTGAAACAAAATTGGCAAGGTTTAGTTTATGGTTAAAATAAAACTATCAGTGTGGGAAAAAAATACATTATTATAAGTGACTGAAAATTACAATCGAGAGATTGATATTGTGAATGTCAGTGGACATCATGAAGGTATAAGGTAAGATAAAGAAAACACATAATATCACTGTCTCGTTCTTATGTATGTATTCAGAAAGAGAGAGTCGTGTTGCCTCCACTTTTATCTATACCTTCATGGTGGACATGCACAAAAATATGAATGACGATGACACAGAGCTGACAAGGGCGACAGATGTAATAAGAAGAATAAAAACCGAAGAAGTTTTCCTTTCAAATATGTGCGGAAATGGTTGCCATTATGTGCTACTGCAAAAAAGCACATTTATGTAGGCTTATCCTGAATTTGTTTCTCCAAATTAAAATTTTGTGCGTCCATAGAAACCTAGATGCAGTGCACAAGATAGAGATTAAATACGATAATATGGCCCGCCCCTCCAAATTTCAAAACGTTTGAAAGTATTTGACGGCCGTCAACCAAACTAAATCACGGATTTGTTGCTCGACTAGTGGCGTCAATTATAAATCGCTCATTATTATTAGTATGGCGCTGCACTGACGTGCTCTATGAAAGCGACATGTGCGTTGTCTTGCGCGATCGTTAGTTATGATTAGTTGACCAACAAATCTGGTAATAAGTGAGATATAGTACTTACAACTACATACAAACTCTTTCGTAAGGATGAGACTACACACATTGAAACAGTAATTCGGAGGGGCGAGCCATGTTATCGTAGTTTATCACTGCCTATTAGTTCAAAAATTTCAAATAAAGATGTGTTACAACGCCAGAACCGCGTACGAGCGTTTATATGAAAAGTATGACGGGTTGGTAGCTTTTAAGCGACAAAAATGACTATAGAGCGATAAAATCAAGTCATTTATTCAAACTAGGCCGAGAATCAGCACTTTTCGTACTTCGAAATTACATAAGACAGTCCTCCAAAACGCCCGCCCTTCACCACGTCCTAGTGCTTTAGCTGGGAAGAAGTGGCGCAACAAACTGTGCAGCAGATAAAATATTACTGCCAAAATAGACAGCCTAGAGATTAAAAAAAACCAGCCAAGTGCGTGTCAGACCACGTACAATGAAGGGTTCCGGAGTTGGGATGAATTTATCCCAAAAACAAACTTAACATTGCAGTTGAAAAACATGTTCTCCCATACATCGATATACGCCACGGTCAATTCTCCAACTGCAAATTTAAGTTGGTCGACTATTACTCTTTAACTTGTAAGCCCTACTTAGCTGTGATAGTTTTCCTTTAAATTTCGTTATATATTCTACTGCCATGAATTTTTTCGGAAATGGGTGATAATAATACATATCATCATGATTATTTTGACATTGATTCCCGCTTAATTCTGATGGTTAAGTAATAACAGCCGCACGGGTCGATCCATCAGGTTAAGCTACGCTTGCCCGGGTTGGTCCGTGGATGGGTGACCATCTCTTTACATACCGAGACTCCTCCGTGCCTCGGAAAGCACGTTAAGCCGTTGGTACCCGCTGTAATTTGTGGATTTTTGGCAGTCGTTACGAGTCGTCAGAAGCCCGAAACTCTGACAACCAGTTTTACCAAGCGGTATCGTGTTACCCACTCCAGTAACTGGGTTGTGGAGGTCAGATAGGCAGTTGCTCCATGTAAAATACCGGTATTCAGCTGCGACCGGTTAGATTGGAAACCGACCCCAATATAGTTGGTAAAAAGCTAGCAGATTGATTTATTGATTCTCGCTGAGATGAGATTGCTATTCGATTTTGAACGGTTTTAATAACGGGAATTACCTTCCTGGTGTTATAGTACACTCACCGTGGCGACTGGTTACAATCAGGCATCGGTACTAATTGCGCCAAATTGCTCATGAACGCAGTCTGCGATAGCTCCACGTGTGTCGTCTTACCTGAAATGAGGAAATCGATTATTTACCTATGAATAGACATTTAAGTTGGGAAAATAGTGGGGGATGAAAGTTTGTAGGAAAATCCTTTTTTTTTTTTAAAGAAATTCATGAAAATTGTTGTTTGACTTTCGTTAGGAACTAATACTGTGTCTCAGGATTTTTGGCTTTTCTTTCCCCGCCATTAGTGGGTGAAATATTGGATGTAGGTTTGTACGTAAATCTGGTATTTTTACAGTGGGACTTGCAAATAATACTAAGATTGCTGATGCTAAATACGTCCACGTCGTCTTGAGTGAAGACCGCGAATCAGCAATTTTAAATTAGGTCGCTCTCAGGCAAAATAGAGCGAAGATACGAACAGGGAGGCTGGTAGCAGCTGGCTAACCAAAGAGGTTGATGACCGGAGTCTTCACAAAAGTGTTTCATTGTGTGTGACGGCTAGGTACCGATGAGCTCTAGTTCCCCAGGGAAAGGTTACTGACCTAATGCTTCACAATAGTTTGCTATGTTTTATCGCCTTTACCTTTAAGGATCTCATTGTGTGTGACGGCTATGTCGAGGTAAAGTTGCTCCATGGTACCGATGAGCTCGAGTTGTCCGGTGGAGAGGTTAATGACCGGACGCATCATGCGTGCTTCGCTCGTCATTAGGAATACGCCCGCGTACTGGGAGCAAATCTGTGATTTTTTTTAAATATTTATTTAATTTCAAGTATGAAAAACGAAGCACCAACTGGGCCCAACTAATTTAATACAATATATAACATGTATCAGAAAGGTCTGGTTAAGGGTGTGGTAGACCATCAAACTGAAAAACTTTTTCCGTGGGACCAACACAACATTTGGGTCGAGTAGGTACTGAATCTTTGTATGGGATAGTTGATATTTTTTTTTTTGCGATAACGATGTTGGTCCTATGAAGCAAGTTGTTCAGTTTGACGGTCAGTACCACGATAAATATGACCTCAAAGCATTTTTGAATTGTCAAGGAGTTAGGAGTCAGTCGGTTAAAAATATGAACACAGTTGTCCATTCCAAAGCGTAGTAGGTACCTATGGAGAAGAACCGGCAAGAAACTCCATGGACACTCTTTAAATTATATTGTTACAAAAATAGTTGATACATCTTTATTGTTAAATTTATAACTATATGTGAGGACGATGTAAAAAAAGACGTACACGTTAAAAGCGTCCAGAATACAGCAAATGAAACAAAAAAACAATAAGCCGTGGCAGCTAAGAGATGCCCATTCCCAACTGACAGCGCCCATTCACGAACATGACGCAAGAATCAGCACCATTCAGCTCAACCATTTTGAAGGGAGCTAAATGATCCAAGACACGCGCCACCATCAGCGAGACATCTGAATGTCTCGCTGATGGTGGCGCATACTCTCAGCCGCCATGACCAAACCTTTCGGATACATGCTGTATACATATTATTCCAACGCAACCAACGTGTCTATTACTGTCTTCCCATACCTATTAACACTGTAATTTGAAAACATTATAAAAGCCAATTATTTTTAAAAGAGTAACCGTGGAGTTTCTTGCCAGCTCTTCTCCATAGGAAAGGACCAATTGGAACCGTGCACCTAGCTTCTGACGTTTCATAAGTGCCCATGTAGGTTTATGTGAAATCAAATATTTTGATTTGATTTCTTTCCATTAGGTTGTAAATACTAGTGTTACATATCACATTGTAAAATATTGCTGGCGGTACGTAATCGTGCCGTGGGATATGCGAACATCTCCATTTACACAGGGGCAAATTAGATTAGCTAGAGAAACTCCTCAGGGTTTACCCATCACGCCGAATAGATAAATCTAAACACGATAAAACAAAAAACTAAAATTGATTTGATGATTTGTTTTGGGACCAACGACAGTTTACACATAAAAAAAACTGTACTATTTTTTTGTGTAAACTTCTCAGAAGTAATGGGAATCGATATCTAAACACGACAAAACAAGAAAAATATATTTTCTCAACTCATACTTTGGCGGTCGTTGACCCAAAACAAAAGAACATAAAATCATTTTGTTTTTTGTTTTATCGTGTTTAGTTACCGATCCATCACGACTGCGGAGTATCGCTAGCTAATTTAATTTTACCTTGTACACAAGATAAAACAAAATTAAACAACCTACCTGTTTCTTAGGCACAACCACAATCTCCGTGGTCATAGGCACCTCCTCGCCTTTGATCTTCAGGGTCCGAAGGTAGGCAGCGGATTTGTCCACCGTGTCCTCTGCGAAGTATCCCACCAGCCTGCCGTCCACGAACACCGGGTATTTGTAAACGTCGCGAGAGACCGGCGTCTGGGCTACTGAGCTTATGGCTTCCATTCCTGGGTGGAGGCAGAAGTAACAACATTAAATTACCTTTTACTCACGGCTTAGCTCTCGTGACCATAATCGGAGCAAAGCCAGGACATGACATTAACAACGTGCGTTTAACCCTCAGCAGTAAGGGACCGAGTATAAAGAGAGCAGCTCCCGCGGTCGATTCTACAGGAACCATTAATTTCCCCAGGATAACAAGTATCTATGTTACTTTCTGGTCCATAAACTATCTCTATGCCAAAAATTACATCGATTCGTTAATTCTTTTCGACGTAAAGGAACCACATACCAATGTTTTGGAAACATGTTGTATTTCATTTTTAATATAACCTCCTCCTTTTTGGAAGTCTGTTAAAGTCATTATGTTCGTCTGTATATTTAAAAAAAAAATGTATTTTCACCGATTTCTCCGTCAATTGTGGACCGATTATGATAATATTTTTTTTGTTAGAAAGGGTATGCTCTAAAGGTGGTCCCATTGTGACCAGGTCAGAATATTTTTATAGTAACTCATACATTTTCACTCGGAAAAGTCGGAAAGCACCATTTGGTGAAGTGGAACTGATGATGAAGACCACCGATGGCCACCGTATCTACTTAATAATAAGTATTTCACGGGTTGCGATTTGATTAGGCACTATAAGGTCGCTAAGCAAATTATGCTCGTCACAATGCATATGGTGCAGTCACCATCAGCTCCAGTTCTCCTGGTTCAACAAATCAACAATTAACGCCCCTGCATCGGGAAAAGCAAAATTTTGTAAAAGGTGATGAACCATTGTCACCTGTAGGCGAATGCTCATGGCGAATGCTCATTACGAATGCTTGTCAGTGTAGTCAGATAGAAAACAAACCATTTATTTCAAATAGGCACATAAGAGGCACTTTTGAACGTCAAAATTTACAAAAAAAATAGAATTGATTCTAGTTGTCCCTTCCAAAAGGTAGTTTCGTATGGAGAAGAATGGGCAAGAAACTTCACCGTTACTCTTTTAAAAATGTTTTACAATATTTTGTTTGAGTACATTAATTATATGTGAAGACGATGCACCTAGAATAAAATTACTATACCATAAGTAAAAAGAATTAAAAATGAAAATAACTTAATTATGAGATAGATACATGGTGCTCACATATTTACAAACATCGTAAAACTGTGTATTACTAAAAAAAAAAAAAAATGATTTACATGTAAAAGTTTTGTATGTACAATCCTACTTACGGAAATAAAAAGCATTTCAATCATCAAAATCATCCCGGTGAGGGAACGCTTTAACTCTTCGCGGAATACAGGCGTGATGTTATTTTATGTGTTAGAATGTTTTGAACATTAACAAAAAAAAAAAACTACGGACGGACAAAAACTGATTATAAAAAGGTTCCGTTTTAGGTTGGAACCTTAAGAATGACTCATCTTTGCGCGCTATAAATAAATACTTATAAATTGTGATTCTGGGAGTGATATTTTGTTTCATGATTTCTATCAGTTATTTGAATTTACCATAAACTTATGTGTTGTAGAATTTAAAACTTGATTTACACTTACCGCATCTCTCTAAGACTTGTGGTAATGTTGCAATTTGCTTCGGGTCGGCAAGTTGTGTTACCTAGAGA